>QRFJ01003923.1:0-192882 GCA_006176705.1 Cocos nucifera
GTCATTGTCAGACAGTGAGTCTTGGACTGACCTGCCAATCACGCTATCTTGCCTTAAAAAGTCATTTTGTGACTTGATTATTTGGCTATGTGACTTCTGTTCACCACACGATCTCCTGTAGTGTGAGCCAACAATTTGGCTGGAGCAAGTCCCGATATCCTCTGTTGCGCTGGAGCTTCTCAGACATCGAGCCCAGACAAATGTAATATCTGGCCTTATTATCTTCGTCAATCACTTTTTTCAGAGACGCTCTCTTGTTCAACAGATGGAACGTGGGCTGGTAATATGGGAGGATCCTGATCCAAAACATGGGTTGTAACTCTCGAAATCCAAAATAATTTTGTTAGTTCCTGAGCCAATCTTTAATAATTGGGTCGTGCAGTCGCTTGTGTATCCAGGATACGTTGCCAATGGGTTGGACGCAGACATATTCCTGTTAAGATAGTCAAGATTCTAGTTTAGGATACTGTAATTTTTGCTTGACTAATTTATTTAGGGATTTTATTTTTAAACAAATTAGCTCCCACTATTTTCTCAGATCCCTTACACTCCCTCTGTTAAGATGCGAATAATTCTCCACGATTATGATTTTAGTGGGTGTGCGTGCGTGTCTCACCAACTTATCATCACCTCCACCTAAACAGTTATTTGGTGATGTGTTACCATATGAGTGAAAACTCTTGTTCAATGATTCTGCTAATCCATGTTGTGCACCCGAACTTGGTCTCTAATTCATGAATCTCACCGTATCCAGGGAATATGATCCACTCCTTAGTTAAGTCAGACCCACCATTTGCATAGACTCGGGTTCCTTAATTGAGATCTCTCAACCGTATCTAGAATATTGAGCCCAACTCATCCTTCAGCCCATAGCATCCAATTGCCTAATTAGACACTGGTTGCTCTGTCCCGGTGCAACTTGAGGCCACTATATCAGCGGTGAGAACAATCAACCCCAGAAGCGGTCCGCACATGCTACACATGGTGGAAGACCCTGCAGACTTGAATTTTTTTCTAGTGAGAAGTCTTATTATAGGTCTCACTAAACTAGACTAGGCTTAGTCATAACAATTATGACTAAACCTAGTGGCGATGGTGTTAGCTCAGATTATGACCACCTCAGATCAGAACTGTATCAACAGATATGGACCAGGTAAGTGAGACCGGTGGGAAAGGAATATGCCATTAACTCGACAAGAACGCATTCAAGTCGAGTAGTTCCAATTAAAAATCAGTCGATCGTCTATGCCAAACTTACCTTAGACACCAAATTGTTGAGCCAAAACCAATTGGGTTAGCCTACAATCCAGACTCTAACCTCTGAGCCTAATTAGGTCTTACTTGAGTTGACTCGTCTTGACCCAGACTTAATCCTATATTAGGTTGATCAATTAAGCATTGTTTGATCCAATCTAACAACTCTTGATTTCGGTTTGATCAACCGCTTAGACCTAATTGAGCTACCCAAGCCCAAACCCAGTATTATGAATATGTCTTAGATCTAAAATTCTCAATTTTAGACCTAATTAATATTTTCATAAACTTAATTTCTTAATTAAGTAGGGTTCATTAAACAAATATGCACAATTAAATCCTAGGATTTTAGGATTTTAGAGTTTTGCAGAAAGTAAGTTTTGGGTTTCTGATTAAGGACGAACATTGCAGCATTCCCTCATACATCATAAGATGACCCCATCGAATTGGGAAGAGAGGGCCTTTAAAATCCTTCTTCGTTCTTATGACCGGCGGCCAAGAGGAATGCCTTAATCAGGAACATTCAATACTACAAAACAATATCAGATCTATATCATTATATCTCATATACAAAGTAGATCTAATCACGGCATATTTTGCATACATCTCATGTATTCTAATCATGCATATTTTCAGATCTTAAATTATCTCATAATAATCTAAAAAATTAGATTTAAAATGATCTAATCAAAATAAATTCTAATCTAGATAATTATGTAGAACTATTCTACAACTTAGTCTAGACATGCATCAATATTCATATTCATATGATATTCAAAAATTAAATAATTTTTATTTGCTATTTTTCAGATGTTATTATAACACATATAATATCAGAAAATAGTAAATAAAATGATCTAAAGTATGATTTAATCAGATTAAATCAAGAATATGCAAGACTATTCTATAGAACTATTCTATTCTAGAACTAGTCATGCATATCTTCTAATCTTAGATCCTAATTATTTAATTTTAATTTTTTCTGATTTCAGATCTGATCACATCTTATGTGACATCTAAAATCAATTATTTTTAGATTAAAATAAATTTAAAATCAGATCTAAACAATTTAGAACCATGGCTCTGATACCAGTTGAAGGAAAATCCTGATTTTTCGGATCCAGGTTCGTTCAGATCTGATCAGATCAAGAGATATATTTCAAAAATTTTTCTCTTGATCCCAATCAGATCTTGATATGTTTTAGATCTGATTCTTATTATTTTAATAAAATAAAATTAAAAGATAAATTAAATCAAATTTAATTTACCTGATCTGGGTAATCCTATTACCCTGTTGATGATCCTGTTTGCAGCGAAAGGTTCTGGATCTTAGCCACGCAAGCGCCTGGCCTCTACCGGTATCCACTTAGGTTGGATCTGGAGATCCTCTTCTTCTCTATCATGCCTCCAAAAATTAGATCTGGATCTGATCTGGAGGATCTTCAAAACTCCTTTTGAAGATCAGCAGTCGTCCTTTGCAGCAGCGCAGCCTTCTTACTTTTGATCGCCTTTCTTTGATCTGAATCGCACCAACCAAGGTCCAAAACTCCTTTTGGACGTGGAGAGCAAGGGGAGAAGGTGGTTTGGCATGGAGAAGGGAGGGGAGAGGCAGCCTTGGGGCATGGGAAACTATGATTCATTCATATCATAATCTGAGTTGGGCACAGGGTCTTATTTATAGACTAGCTGTGATCCAACTCCTCTTCTTCCCAACCAATCACAACCCTTTGTGAAATCAGATCTAAATCTGATTGGTGGGAATAGAGTCCCCTGGATTCCTCCTTAGAGGGCGCCTAAGACCAGTCAAAGTTGGTTCTTAGAAGAACTCTAATTGGAATCCAAAAAGGAGATGGAGTCCTTGTCCAACAAGGACTCCTAGGCGCCTCCAACTTGGGCACACGCCTAGGGTGGCGTGCGCCCTTCTCCTTGCCAGGTTCTGGCAGGGGGACAGGCCCCCACCAGCTCTCCAATAGGTGCATGACATGTGGTCAAAAGTCAAAGTGTCAATGGTCAATGTTTGACCAGTCAAAGGTAGACTTTTGACCAAAGTCAAAGAACAAGAAATGGCAGGTGACCAAAAATGGCAGGTAATGTCTTACAAAATAAGACAACCTTTTCTGACTTGGACAACCTCCAGTCAGACCATATGAAGGCCTCTGATTGAGCACAAACTCCTTTGGCTCAGTCAGGACAACTTATTTATGATAGCAAAAGAAGAACGTTAGGTTCAATCGAGTGCTAGCACGATTTTCCTTGAACCTAATTGAATCTCATTCAGATCAATTGAACTAGATCAGTTCAATTGATGATCACCAGATTCAAACCCTTGTTTGTGTGACCCAGTTAGGTTCAGTTCTGTATGGTAATGGGATATGTCATGATCTCTATCATCGACATCATCGAAACTCCTTTCGATGGATCAGAACTCTTCTGATTCGAACAGCTAGAATGATCGATCATCTAAATCATTCTAATTGCTCCCAAAATCCACCAGTGACACCTAGCAGTATATGGTGGCAACCCATCAGAGCTGAATGCGAACCTCTTGGTGCAGCTACCTGTGTGATTAAGTTCTTCTATCTTGAGCCCCGATCAGATTAGGGTTAAGGTGAACTCGTCAAACCCTAGTCTCTGTCATATGATGTAATCATTCGATTCGAGTCCAATGTGAAAATCTAAATAGAAACTCTTTCTATTATTTCACTCTGCCATGGCCATGGGCTTCTGGACTTGATTCTCATGATTCATCATAGGGCTGCTCCTCTACCACCGAGGTAGATAGATTCCATCTTGATGCAATCCAGTTCCTACAATGAACATGCTATAGCCAACATACACCTCAGGGTTCCATATGGCTAGGAGACCGAGTAATGGTGTAGTCAAACTATAACACCCTCAAGGTGAACTGCCGATGCACCTCAGGTCAAAGAACCAGACACACTACTGCAGCATCGAGTCAGTCATTGACGAGAAGGTAGACTCCCTAATGACTACTCGAGGTGGTCACGCTCAGTGCCCTCGTTCTCTAACGAGTATCTGTACTCTCGCTCTGGTGTCTCCACACCGTAGACTCAAGACTCATCTACTAAAGAGAAGCGATTGTACACCAACCTTCCGGATCAATCACCATCCTCGTGATGATCCTATGGTCGGGAGCAATTTATGAGTTAATAATGATTATTCATGTCTTAAATTTTCAACTCTTGAAAATATGAATTATCATTACCATTAACTCAAAGAATGTATCACAGACACTAAATACACATATGTGATAGAAAATAACCCATTAATTGGTTTTAGTTAAAATTACAATTTTGCCCCTAGAAGTGTATTACAAGTGTCAGCCAATTCTGGCTTCTAGGGCACATATATCTAACAGTATGGAGATACTAGTATGGTATACAAGAGAGATGTATGGGTACATCATCATTGAATGTGACCAACTTCAGAGCATTCTATTGTCGAGAATATCTCTGATGGGATATAGGTATAAGTATCCCTTAGATCTAAGATTACCTCAGTAACTTGCAAGCAACTCACTATGCTTTGGTATCGGACTATCTAAATTTTTAATTCAGCAACGAAAGATTTTTGGGCACAGTCAAGTACTTGTAAAGTTGGAGTATGATCAAGATGGAATTGACCACTCCAAGAGTTGGAGAAGAATGTATCACTATATTTCAATATAGCAAAACCTTAGCTAGGATAATCCATCAGATGGATTTAATTTTTAAAATACAATGTGGACAACCTAATCAGAGTTGATAGTTGAACTCTGAGGTGTCCTACGAGCATTATGATCAAGAGGATGAATTATATTAAAACTATATCCGCATGGGTTCTAAGGATGGTGTTCTACACCTTCGACCTATCCTACCATTGGATATCATTGATAGATGATCACTTCAATTGGTACAAAAATTTATTTTTATACTATCAACTTAGGTTCGGACCTATGAGATCACATACATTAGAGCTTACGATCTGATCGGATGGTTGATCAATGATTAAGAATTATTCTAAGGTTAAGCAATCAATATGATTGGTGTTTAACCCAGTGCAAGTGTTGTAGAAGGATCAATTAGCAATTAGATTGCTAATTGGCCTAATTTGATTAAACCAATAGGCTGAGATTAAGTCTAATTAAATATTATTTAATTAGATTTGGTTTGGGCTTGATTGGATTAAGTCTAATTAATTTATTGGATAAGCCAATTGCAAAGAAGAACTAGTCCTAGTCTAACTAGGACTTGGATTAACCCAATTTTTTAATTTGATTAGAAAATAAATTAAAATTAAATTTTATTTAGTCTAATTTAATTAAGTTCTTAAATGGGTTAGGGTCTTATTTAATTAGGTTGGATTAATCTTTATTTTATTTGATTAAATGATCTTGTTTGACCAAGTTAAAATAGGAGTCCTAGTGTGACTAGGACTCCCTATCTCCTTACACCACCCTGGTCCCAACACCCCCCATACCTATTTTTTAGATATTTTTCATGGAAAATCTCTTTCTTCCTGATTTCCACACCCCTCTCTCCCTCCAAGTCATATTTGAAAGTTAGGTGGAAGACCAAGTCAAAGGAGGAATTGGTTTTGCTTAGGATTCTATCAGATAGAATCCTTGTTGACCAAAACATCTTTCCTAGAGTGTTGCCCCCTCTTTTAATTAATTCTTCTCCTATTCTATGAAAATAATCTCTTTTCTTATGCATCCTCCCTTGCTGGTCCATGCTAAAAATTATGGAGGAGGCGCCCAAGAGTTGGGCGCCCCAACAACTTTCCATGATTGGATATTCCTAGTCTAGGAATTTGACCTAACTTGGACTCTTCTTTTTTTTATTTATTTGATAAATTTTATTCTAATTTTTTGGTAGAATATAGAGCTTTGGAAAAGGAATAGGGTCCTTGGGCGTGGGGGTTCCATAGGCACCAAACTAGGTGTCTAGGTGAGAAAAAAGAGAAGAAGAAGAGGGTCTTCTTTTAGGGCTGTTTTATTTTCAATCTCTCATTCTTTCTTTTGAGTTTTTTTAAGAGAGTATCATATCAGCAAACTCTCATATTCCTTCTCATATTTTGAAAAGTCTAAATTTTAAAGAAGGGAGCATCGAATCGACCGTCGAAGAAGGATCAATATAGTACTAGCATGCTGTGCTGATTTTCTGCATCGGACTTTAGATCAGAGATCGTAGGCTCGTGTGGATGACTCCTAGAGGTTGGACATGTGTGTGGCTTATGACATCATCCTCAAGCCTAGATCAACAAGTTAGAACATCTAAACTTGAAAAGATAATAGATCAAATCTATAAACTTCATACCTGCATTTGATGTAGTGTAGATCTAGATTGATTTGATCAACCTTTTTTCTTTCTTATTTGATTTTAATTTTTAATTTAATATCATGCCTTAGTCATGTATTTTAGAACCATATTGATCTAGGTATTTACATGGTTATTTAAATAAATTTTTAATTTATTTAAGTCTTTCGCTATAGGATCTAGAAAAAGTTTCAAGATCTACCTGTAAAATCCTAGATCAAGAACCTTTAATTTGTATCAGAGCTTAGGTTCTTATTACATGATTTTTATGTATGTCTAGATTATTTCTAAGATTAGATCTAATTTTTAATTTAATTATTAAATCTAAAATTAAAAAAAAATAAAATATTTTAGATTGCATAGACTGCCATAAGGTTGTCCTGCTGTAAGGTTTACCCCTTACAGTGAATAGGTTATCCTAGTACGTGCTGATCTAAAATATTGATCATAAAATTTTAGATTAGATCTAAGAGATTTTATGATCTGATTAAAAATATTTTAATCTAATTTCAATCATCATAAATGTGTTAGATTTAATCTAGGAAGATTTATAATTGATTATTATTGAAACTATTTCAATTACATGAACCTGTTTAGATGAGATCTAAAATAGTTTTATGTTTATTTTGCTTGCATATTGATTATGAATCAAATATGTAACCTGGTTGATAGAACCATGTTGTAAAAATATTTTACAAATATGAAAATCATTTTTGAAAAGTCGAACCCCAACCCTCAGTCCAAAACTAAATTGAAAATTAAGAAGTTGATTGATTAGGATCTAGGATTGTGAATTGAAGATCCTAAGACACAAATCATAACACATTAGGTTAATTAGGTTAGTGGGGATTAGGTCCATTAATTGGGCTAGACCTAGGGTTAGATTAAATAATGAACTTAATTAGAGAATTAACTAAATCTAATTAATTATTGTCTTAGATTAAGTCAAGGATTCTCTAGATCAATTACAATAGTTGTAATGGTCAAGTCCATGTCTTTAACCAGACCTAAGATGGACTTGATTCTTGGCTATGTAGTCAAACTATTAGGTTGATCTAATTGAAAGTAATTAAACTAGTTCGTGTCTAAGGTAAACCAGATCAGTGGTTT
This sequence comes from Cocos nucifera, assembly GCA_006176705.1. Classification (NCBI taxonomy): domain Eukaryota; kingdom Viridiplantae; phylum Streptophyta; class Magnoliopsida; order Arecales; family Arecaceae; genus Cocos; species Cocos nucifera. The sequence continues at coordinate 7,683 of QRFJ01003923.1, forward strand.
TTAATTAACAGCTTGCTTACCTGGACATTTTTTATTGTGTCTAAGGCAAGCTGGGTAGACCCTTCCACTGATCGAACTTACCTGGCCTCTTGGTGAGACTATATTTTGATCAGATTGCTTGACTATTTGAGCTAACCCATGTCAGCTAGGTAAATCAGTTTGACTGATTTACGTGCTCCTAGACCAGTCTATCAATGGTCTTCCTTAAGCTGACTTGGTGAAGTTAGTCGGAGGATCATGACAAGCTGGTTAATCTAACCTACTCACTTCTATAAATAAATTCTCTATAATTATTAGGTCCTTAAAATAAAATAGTTATATGATAACTTGATCATAGCCTCCCATTAAAGTGGATGATAATGGATCCATCAGTCGGATAATCATTGGAGGCCCAAAGGCCTGGTGCTTATCGGTTGATAGAATTATCATTCATTATATGATCTCTTGGATACATCTTTCTAAATGGTGGTCGGGTGGGCCAACCAAAGTTGGGCCTGATCATTCATTGGTTGGATGGGCGAAGTATGGTCATGTTAATGGTTGGACCTAACTGGATCTCTTTTTGAGAAGGCTAAAGCCAACTGATCAAGGCCTGGGGCAAAATTTAATAACTGAAAATTATTTAGAGAAATAATTTGTTATGAACCTATCCTTAGATATACATGGGTGGGCCAACCAAAGTTGGGCTTGTGTACAGTCTATGTGGATTCTAGTACCTACTAAGGAATTAGGATAATTCCTCGAATTGGAGGTAGAGGCTATCAATTTGAATAAAATAGTGGGGGAAACCTTTTGATTAAAATCCAAATCTTTAGATGTAATGAATCAATTACTAATTAGGTTTTGGTTTTCCTTTGTGTAGACATGGCTACTTCTCTATCGCTCCGATCATTATTGGACAATGATAAGTTGGTGGGATCCTACTTTAGTAGCTGATATCGAAAGTTGAAAATTGTCCTAGAGCATGAATGGATCCTATATGTGCTAATAGATCCTGCACCTGAGGAGCCAGCTGCCAATGCACATGGAACAGTCAAAGATACTTATTAGAAGTGGCTTAGTGATCGAACCATGGTGCGCTGCATTATGCTGGTTGTGATGAGTGACGAGTTCAGTCGCAAGTTTGAGATAGCTCAGCCAAATGAAATGCTCCAAATGTAGGAGGATTCTTTTGGCACACCCGATGACGTTGAGAGGCACAAGACTAGTTGTGCTATCTTCAACGCCAGAATGTGGGATGGTGCCTCTGTCATTGATCATGTATTATACATGCTCGAGCTGATAGAGCACTTGAGCAAGCTCGACTTTTTCTTGTACAAATAACTTGAAAAAAAATGCAATACTAAATTCGCTACCTAAGTCTTATCTCCTATTCCTTACACATTATAGAATGTCAAAGCCTGAAGTGGACTACCATAGGTTACTGGGATTACTTCAGAACTTTGAGAAGGATCACCAACTCCATAAATAGTCGGTGAACTTAGTGGGAGGTTCGTCTTCTCATTCTCGATCCTTTGGGAAAGGGAAGAAGAACAAGAAGAAGAAAGCCAAGAAAATGCATGTTCATGCTAGGACACCTATGCAGGCTCAGACCCCAAAGACCAAGCCCGATAAGAGTTAAGCCGAATGCTTCTTTTGCAAGAAGCGGGGGCACTGGAAGAGGAACTGTCCTCAGTACATTGCCACCCTGAACCCGAACAGGCAAAGAAAGAAGCAAGCTATTGCTGGGCAAAGTATTTATATGATAACTCCTTATAATTTTTCTATTTATGATATTACTAATTGGGTATTGGATTCCAATAGCCCTTACCATATTTGCAATTTATTGTAGGGATTGCAAGTCAGTAGAAGAATCGAGCAAGGTGATAGATTCCTGAACGTTGGAGATAGAAGACCAGTTCTAGTTCTAGCTTTAGGAATTTTGAAACTTATATTTGAATCTCATACCATTGTTTTTAGTAATTATCATTTCTATCCTAGTTTTTTTTAAAATATCATTTCTATACGCCTTTTGGCCATGAACAATTATGAAATTATAATAAAGGAATGAGTTTGTAATGTCATTATGAAAGATGTTACTACTTTCTGTGGATAATTGAACAATGGTGTATATATGTTATCACAACCTGTTAATGTACTCTATTCTACTGGCAAACATTCTAGATTAGATAGTGTATCAGATATCTACTTATGGCATTGTAGGCTAGGTCATATAAATAAGAATAGGATAAATAGGTTGACTCAGGAGGGAATCCTAAAAGTTAATGATCGTGAATCACTTCCAACCTATGAGTCCTGTCTTCTTGGTAAAATGACCAAGTCATCTTTTACTGAAAAAGGTGAGAGAGCCAATGAGCTCTTAGGTTTAGTACATACTGATATATATGGACCAATGAGCATAAGTGCCAGAGGTGGATACATTTACTTCATCACTTTCACAGATGATCTATCCAAATATGGATATGTCTATCTGATGAAACATAAGTTGGATTCTTTTAAAATATTCAAATGATTTCGAAGTGAAAGAAAAATAAACTGAAAAGAGTATTAAAACTCTTCGATCTGATCGAGGAGGAGAATACCTTTCTGGTGAGTTTCTCACATATCTAGGAGAGAATGGAATTCTCTCCCAATGGACTCCTCCTGAAACACCACAGCATAATGGTGTGTCTGAAAGGAGAAATTGGATTCTATTAGACATGATCCAATCCATGATGGGATTTGCTAGCTTGCCGATATCCTTCTGGGGATATGTATTTGAATTGACTTGTTATCTATTAAATAGGGTTCCAAGTAAGTCTGTAGTTAAAATCCTATATAAGATATGGACAGAACGTAAGCCAGCACTTTCACACCTTAGGATTTGGGGGTGCCCGGCTTATGTCAAATGGTTAGTTACAGACAAACTTCGACCTAGGTCTGACAAGTGTACATTCATAGGGTACCCAAAAGAAACCAAAGGATACTATTTCTACCATGCTGATGAACAAAAGATGTTCGTCAGCCTTAGGGCAATCTTTTTGGAAATAAAGTTTTTTGATGAAGGAACTGTTGCCTCTAAGGTTGAACTTAATGAAGTTCAATAGGTAGAAAGTCCGATACAGAATGTTGAATCTAAGTCAGAGTTAATCAGATCAGATCTGAAGTCTAGTGAACCCGCACCATTAAGGTGATCCGGTAGAGTACCATGCCATCCGGATAGATACTATGGATTCTTGGTTCAGGATGATGATCCCATCAAACTTAATGAGAATGATGAGGACTCGATCACTTATATGGATGCGATGTAGAGATCTGACTCTGAGAACTGGCTAGAAGCCATGAGATTCGAAATGGATTCCATGAAGGTCATGATGTATGTGTTAGATATGTGAGCCTTAGAAGCCAGAATTGGCTAACACTTGTAATACACATCTAAGAACAAAATTATAATTTTGACTATAAATAATAAAATAGATTATTTTCTATCATAGTGTGTATTTAAAAGTATCTGTGATACATCCCTTGAGTTTATGTTAATGATAGTTCATATTTTCAAGAGTTGAAAATTTAAGACATGAATTTTTTTATTAACTCATAAAATGCTCTCGATCGTAGGATCATCATGAGGATGGTGATTGATCCAAAAGATTGGTGTACGATCATTTTTTTAGCATAGATGAATCTTGAGTCTATGGTATAGAGACATCAGAGTGAGAGTATAGGTACTCATTAGAGAATGAGGGCACTGAGCGTGACCACCTCGAGCAGTCATCAAGAAGTCTACCTTCTCGTCAATGACTGGCTCGAAGCTACAGTGGTGTGTCTGATTCTTTGACCTAAGGTGCATCGGTAGCTCACCTTGAGGGTGTTATAGTTTGACTACACCATAACTCGATCTCCTAGTCATTCGAAATCCTGAGGTGTATGTTGGCTATAGCATGTTCATTATAGGAACTAGATTGCACTAATAGGGGATCTATCTACCTCGATAGATGAGGAGCAGCCCTATGATGATCATAAGAATCAAGTCCATAAGCCCATGGCCATGGCAAAGTGAAATAATAGAAAGAGTTTCTATTAAGATTTTCACATTAGACTTAAATCGAATGATTAATTCATATGACGGAAATTAGGGTTTGACGAGATCACCTTAACCCTAATCTGATCGGAGCTCCAGATGGAGGAACTTAATCACATAGATAACTGCACCAATAGGTTCATTTTCAGTTTTGATGGATTGCCACTACATCCTGCTAGGTATCACTGATGGATTTTGGGAGCAATTAGAATGATTTGGATGATCGATCATACTAGTTGTCAGAATTAGAAAAGTTCTGATCCATTGGAAGGTGTTTCGATGATGTCAATGATAGAGATCATGACATATCCCATTACCATATAGAACTGAACCTAACTAGATCATATAAACAAGGGTTTGGATCTGGATATCATCAATTGGACTAATCCAGTTCAATTGATTTGAATAAAATTTAATTAGGTTCAACGAAATCGTGCTAGCACATGATTGAGCCTGATATTCTCCTTCAATGATCATTAAAAGTTGTCTTGACTAAGCCAAATATGTTTGGGCTCACTCAGGAACCTTTACTTGATCTGACTGGAGCTTGGCCAGGTCAGAAAAGGGTTGTCTTAATTTATAAGATAAATTTCAGACAACACCTGCCATTTTTCGTCACCTACTAAATCTTGTCTTTGGACTTTTATCAAATATTGATCTTTGACACTTAGACATCTACCCATGTGTCATGCACCCATAGGAGAGAGCTTTGATCCTTGATCCTTGTCCCATCCTTTGCCCATGGTCAAATGCTTCCCTAGGCACGTGCATAAAGTGGATAAGGATTAGAGTCCCATACAGATGGGACTCCAATTGCTTCATGCATTCAACTTGGGTGGCACCAAAGAGTCATCTTTGATCAGTCTTGGCACCACCTAAGAAGGTTTATGAGGGACATTAATTTGATTGGATCAGATGATATCATCCCACCAACCAGATTTAGATCTGATTGCATAAAGAGCCATGATTGGTCGGGATGATGTGGCACTGCATGGCACAGCAGGGTCTATATAAACCCTGTCTGCGCCTAGGATTTTGATACTCTACCTTTTGCCCATGCCATAAGAATTCTCTCCCTCCCTCTTCATGCCAACTTTAGATCCTCTGTCTCCTCTCCATGCCCAAGAAGCTTTAGGCTCAAGTTTGGTATGATCCAAGCAAGAGAAAGGTGACAAAAAAGAAGAAGGCAGCACTACTGCAAGAGACAACACCTGATCTTCAAATGGTGTTTTGAAGATCTTCAAGATCAGACCTAGATCTAATCTTTGGAGTATAGATTGAGAAGGAGAAGATCTCTAGATCTTGCCCGAGTGGATATAGGTAGAGGCTAGGTGCTTGCATGGCTACATCCAGAACCTCAAGCAAACATCGGGATCATCATAGGATAATAGGATTACCCATAATAAGGTACATTTAAATTAGATTTAATTTATTTTATTTAATTTTTATTTCATCAAATTGATAAAATTAGATCTGAGGAGTCTTAGATCTAATTTAAATCTAAGAGAAAAAATTTTGAAATATTCCTCTTGATCAAATCAGATCTAAACGAATCTGATCCGAAAAATAGGGTTTGTCCTTCAACTGGTATCGGAGCCAGATTCTATAATTATTTAGATCTAATTCTAATATAATTTTGATCTGATAATTAGATTATTTTAGATATCATATTAGATATGATTAGATATAAAATTAAAAAATTAAAAATTAAATAATTTAGATCTAAGATGTATGAGATGCATGACTAGACTAGGAATAGAATTATTCTATGTGTAGTCTAGCATAATCATAATTTTAATTTGATTAATTATAATTTATAAATTTATTTATTTACTATTTTTTGATATTATAAATATTATAATTAGATCTAGAAAATAAAAAATAAATTTATTTAATTTATTCATATGAGATATGATAGATGCATGTTTAGGCTAGTTGTAGAATAGTTCTACAAAATTATCTAGAATAAATTTTAATTTGATATGATCAAATTTAAATCTTATTTTTTAGATATTTATGAGATAATGTAGATCTAAAAATATGCATGATATGATACATGAGATATATGCAAAATATATTTTTAGTTAGATCAATTTTTATATATGTGATATATGAAGTAGATCTAACTAGTTTTGTAGATTTATCATGTTTCTAATTAAGACATGCCCCTTGGCCGTCCGGTCATAAGAACGAAGTAGGGGTTAAAGGCCCTCTCTTTTCATTCAATGGGATGTTTTTATGGTGTGTAGGGGTGCTGCGCATTCATTCTTAATCAAAAATAAAAAACTTATTTTCTACAAAACCCAAGATCCTAAAATCCTAGGATTTTATATACATGTTTTATTTATGAACCCTAAACTTAATTAAGAATTAAGATTATGAAATATATTAGATCTAAAATTGAGAATTTTCATATCTAAGATATATACATAAAATTAGGTTTGGACTTATATAGCTTAATTAGGTCTAGCGGTTGATCAAATCAAGAGTCGGTTAGATGGGATCAAGAGTGCTTAAATTGACCAGCCTAATAGGTTTAAGTCTGGGTTAAGATCGAGTCACATGAGTGATCAATCAAGTGAAGACCTAATCAGGCTTAGTGGTTAGAGTCTGGATTGTAGGCTAATCCGACTGATTCTAGCTCAACAATTTGGTGTCTAAGGTAAGTATGGCAGATATGACCGATTGATTTTTAATTGAGAGCTACTCGACTCGAATGCATTCTTGTCAAGTTAGTAGCATATGCCTTCCATTGATCTCATTTACCTAACCATATTTATCGGCTCAATCCTGATCTGAGGTGGCTAATAATCTGAGCTAACCCATGCCATTAGGTTAGTCATAATGTTTATGGCTATGTCAAGTCAAGTTTAAAAAGATCTAAATCAAATCTTTCTAAGAAAAGATTAAGTCTAAGGTCTTCCACCATTGTAGATGTGTAGGCCCTTCCCGAGATTGATTGCTCTCGACTAGTCACAGTGGTTCAGTTGCATCGGAAGGATGCAATCATGTCTATTAAGTATTGGATGCTATGAGCTAGAGGATGGATTGGGCTTAATATTTCAGATACGATAAGAGATCCAATTAGGAATCAAATCTATGCAAATGGTGGGTCTGACTTAACTAAGGAGTGAATCAATATTTTGGGCATGATGAGATTCATGAATTAGAGACTAAGCCTGGGTGCACCATGATTAAAGAATCATTGGATAAAAGTTGTTCACTCATTGGCTAATCCATTATCAATAACTGTTAGGTGAGGTGATGAGTCAGTTGGTGGGACTGTACCACCCACTAAAAATCATTAATCATGAAGATATTTGCATCTCTATAGAGAAAGTGTGGGGATCCAAGAAAATAATGAGAGCTAATTTATTTAAAAATTAAATTTTTAAATAAATTATTCAAGTCTTAATTATAAAATCTAACTAAAAACTTTGACTTTCTACAAAAAAAAATGTCTGCATCCAATCCACTAGCCCATATCCTGGACATCCATAGACTGACCGGATCCAATTATAAGGATTGGCTCCAAAACTTTAAAATTATTTTAAATTCTTAGAAGTTAACTCATGTATTAGATCAAGATCCTCTACCTTAACAGCCCATCCATCCGCTGAATAGAGAACCTCTCTTGATAAATGGAAGGATGGAGATAACATGGTCAGATACTACATGTTGGGCTCGATGTCTGAATAGCTTCAGCACCGACATAAAGATATCAAGACTGCCAACCAAATGTTGGCTCACCTACAAGAGTTATTTGGTGAACAGAGTCGTGCAGCCAAATATCATATCACTAAATGACTGTTTAAGGCTAAAATGTATGATGGGCAGTCAGTCCAAGATCATTGTCTGATGATGATCAAGGACTTAAAAGAGCTTGATGATAAGCATCATAAATTCATCAATAAAAATATTAATTTATTAATTAATTTATATTAATTTTTAAAAATTATTAATCAATTTATATATAATTTTTAAAAAATTCATATTTTTATTAATTAAAAAATTAATTAAAAAATAATAAAAATAAAAAAATAAAATTTTATTATCAGTGAAAAGCGCTCATTTTTTTTGATCATAACAAAATAAATTTTGAGTAAAACAGAGCTAAAATGAAAAAGATATAATTTTTTAAAGAAATAAAATAAATAAAAATTAAATAAAAAAAGAAAATGGCTCAGCTAGCTCCGCAAGCCAAGCCACCAAGCCAAGCCAAGCCATCAAAGCTGACTTAGCCATTGAAGCCATCAGCCGATCCATGATCCAAGCATGGACCGCCAGCTCAGCAACAATCGACGAATCACAGAGCGACACATGACGAACCTGGACCCTTAAAGGGTCTACAGAAATTTATCGTGACTCATAGGGTATTTTGGTCTTTTCACTCAGCGATAAGAGCATTGATTGGCTACAATGTGTGGTGCATCCGGTCCACACGGTCCATGGGAATAGTAATTGCGTGATCGGATGGCTGTGGTTGCTTGCGGTCAAGATCGAACGGTCAGAGTTTATTCCAACTATGATTTGGTTTTTGATTTCACCCTGATTGCCATTGGATGGCAGTGCTCAATCTAGGGGATGATCCGACGGTACAAAATACTCCTGATGATGATCAAGACTCCCGACGTGCGATTTATGGCCAGATTTTCTCCATCAATGTGCGATCAAAGGACCAAAATTTAATTCGACCTAATCTGGCCCGATACTCATCCGATTTTGATCATTTTTGGACTGTTGGATTCCTATTGAATGGCTAGATTTCACCAAAATTATTAGAGTCATATAAAAATTGTTTTGATTCAAATTTTAATTCAATTTCTTTGTATTTTGATGATTACAAAGGCTATTAGTCCCACATTGCCTTTAGAAATAAATATCCAATCCTCCTAGCTCTATAAAAAGGACCCTAAGCCTCCAAAAATCAATATCTCAAATCAAGGTGAAGCTTTGGTATAGGGTGAAGCCAGACTATGGGTTAATGGCTACTTCAAAGCAATTGGTGCCGAGAAGAAGAGCGGGGCTTCTACACCATCATTCCACCAATGCCGATCCAAGATCAGAGATCAGCCTATTTTATTTTTTTTTTATTTTATGTATTTAAATTATGAACTTTTTAATTAATGTAATATTTATTTTTATGCTCTTTAATTTTATACTCTTAATTTTTATTATAATTTAATTTCTACATTTTAATTATTATTTTTTTTATTGTAAGTAGATGCTAAGATCTAACTAGTAGATCTTAGTACCAAGTTTAAATTCCTGCATCTTTTAATTTTTGCCTTTTATTTTTCGACTTCACTTTTGATCCCAAAACCCTTTTCGTTTTCTTTTCAAAAATCAAAGATTTCAAATCTAAAAACACTACCTTTCCTATGGATTCGATCCGACTTACTACTATCTACAAATTTTTAATTATTTTAAGAAGTCGGATTAAACTGATAAACATGGTGTCTTAACGACAACATCGCGTTCCTATTAAGTTTTTGGCACCATTATCGGAGAAGACACGGATATTAAATTTTTGATCTCTTTGATTTTTCTATAAATAAATTATAAAAGAAAAATTTATTTTCTTATAAATATTGCTTGCTAATTTTTTTTATTATTTTGCAGAAAAAAAGATTAAGGAACAAAAAGAACCAGGAGTTTTGCTTGGTGAGATCAATTCTAACCCTAGTCCTTTTTATTTATTTATTTTATTTTAAAATTAAATTTAAAAAAAATATATATCCACTTAAATCAAATTAAAAATCTCATGATAAGATTAGAAACCCTAACTATTTAGAGCATGCATCATATTAGTTTTATTTTTATTTATTTATTTTTTTTCTTGGTGATTGCTGGAGGTAAGGTAAGTCTTTTAGAATTTAATTAGTTGCATGCATCTAGTTTAAATTGCATAGAACTCTTTGATTGAATTTTTTTTGTGCATATCTATATTAAACCAAATTAAGGGTACAACCCAATTAAATAAGATAAGGTGGGGATTTGATCACCCTTCCTTAGCCCACAAATAACCAACTAGCATCCTGTATTGACCTAAGCCTTTAATTTTAAAATCAATTAGACATCAACCCTAGGAACTTGAGCTCAATAGGACAAGGAACTCTAAGAGTTGAATCAGGTTAGTGTTAGTCAATTTGACTGGTGTCTAGGAAAGTGATTCAGGGACGACTGGGCCCAAAGGAAGGTGGTTTCTAATTGGTTCCATTAGCTTACCTAGCCAAGCACAATTGGTGTTTAAGGCAAGCAACGGGGGGCCTCCCACCGACCTTACACTTACCTGACTAGTTGATTGGCTAATCCTACACTTGGAGGGCTTGAAGGTGACCTTGGCAGTTAGGAGCTGTCCAGATCTGGGACAACTCTTAGTCAGGATTAATTGATCAACTTGATTGCTAACCAACATCAAACCTAATTAAACCTAATTCTTTTCTCTCTTCTTAGTTCTAGGACTCCTTAGGACCTATTCTTTAGAACTCTTCTTTTTTTTCTCTTCTTTCTCCTCTAAAAATAAAATAAAATAAAAATTAAATTAAACTAACTAAAAAAATATTAAAAATGATAATTAAATTAAATTAAAATTAATAAATAAAATAATTTAAAAAATTTTTAATATAATAAAATAATAATAATATATATATAATTCTAAAACTTTCTAAAAAAAATTTTTTTGAACCACACGTTAGGGTTGCACTAGTGCATGCACGGTAGGAAATTGCTTTACCTGATGTAGTTGAATCCAACTATAAAATTAAAATGCTGAAATGTATTAAACCCGATAACCAAATAGCTAAAAATTTTAGAGAACCATCTAAGTAGATGAAAGAATACTTTATTTTTTCTACTTATAACCCATCGATTTGTATCCAATTACCTAAAATTCATGCTACCCACTACGAGATCAAGCCCACTACAATCCAGATGCTTCCATCTTTTTATGGGAACATCAATGAAGATCCTTATAAATGTCTGGATGAATTCTTAGAAATCTGCTCAACGGTGAGAATTCAAAATTTAACTAATGATACTTTTAGACTAATTTTATTTCCCTTATGATTAAAAGACAAAGCCAAGTACTGACTTGGGACAATAGGAAGATCAATTAAAACTTGGGCTGACTTGCAAAGTGAATTTCTTAAAAAAATTTACCCTATAGGCTGAACCAATACTATGAGGCGAGCTATCACTGGATTTGCTCAGCTTCCAAGGGAACCGATTCACGAGTCATGGGAGAGACTTAAGAAACTTCTTAGAAAATGCCCACACCATGGTTTGTCTAAGTAGCAAATAGTTCAAGCTTTCTATGAGGGTTTAGGAGTCCAATACAGACAGATAGTAGATGCATCCTATGGAGGTGCATTCAGGAACAAGAGTGAGGATGAAGCCTATATCTTATTTGAATTCCTGAGTGAAAACTCAATTAACAATGCTTCATTGTCTTTCTACCAAACCTGGACAAAGATCCATGAATTTAAACATCTAGAATCTCGTCATAAGACTGATTTAAATTTGATAAATAAAGTAGATTTTCTTGCTCAGAAATTAGATCAAGTCCTAACCCTAGGTCAACAATCTCCTGTACAATTCACATCTTCTTCTAATTATTAGGAGATTTGTTCAATCTGTGCTAGCCCAATCCATCATGTGAGTGAATGTCCTATGACTGCACAGTTTTCATCTTTTATCCAAGAATAAGTTAAGCTGCTAAAGGCTACTCCAAGCCGGTTAATGATCCATTTTCAAATTCATATAATCTAGATTGGAGCAACTACCATAATTTTTCTTGGACATCTCAATAGACTCAGGCTCAGACCCAAATTTTATTGGTACAAAATTATTAAAATAGATCCCAATACCAAAATTATGCCTATAACAGAGGTCAGCCTAGTAAGCCTTTCCAGCCACCATATCATAATCAGCCCTCATACCCACCTCTTCAACAAACCAATCTAGCTGATGATAGATTTAACCAACTTCAACAATTGATTCTAACTCAACAATAATCTATCGCCAGACTAGAAGCTCAAATAGGATAATTAGTTGAGTCTAACACGAGGAGAGAACTAGATCAACTACCAAACCTACCAATTTTAAACAATCCACCTAATGTCCACCAACCACTTGGACCAAGTTATCAATTTAATGTCTCACTTAAGAATCCCCAATCTGAGAATACCAAAGTAATTCCTGAACTTAAAAGCTATAGAATTCTTATGGACCCATACCAAGATCAGGTGAGAGAGGCTAGTACTGATGCTAGCCAAAATAAAAAATTAGAGAAACTGATTAGTACTGAGACTAACCACATAGAAGAACTCGAGCTAGAAACTAGTACGGATGCTAGTTCTAGTTTAAATAAGATAGGAAAAGAGGAAAAGAGAATAGATGATTTATTTGAGACTTATAAACCTAATGTCCTATTCTCTTCAACCCAAGAAGCCAGTTCTTCTTACAAAAATCAAGAGGCATGTAATGAAATGTCAATGGAGTTGTTTAAGCAAGACCATAATAATTTACCTCCAGAATTTAAACCACCTTTAGTCACCATTCCACCACCCATTGAATCAAACTTAACTCCTAATACAAAAACTCCATTCATGAGTATTTTAGAAAAATAAATAGGAGAAATTCTTTATAAACATGAGTCTGAGAATGGGATCACAAATTATATCCCTAAAATTAATAATAATTATATCAATAATGGGATTATAAATCAACTTTTTGAGATTGATAATCCAAAACTATTAGAATTTATCAATCCAATATTCGACACAGGATAGTGAGCTTCATTGTGTCTAGCTGAAGATGGTAAACTTAGCGCTTGTTGGGAGGCAACCCAATATTTAGTTTTTATCTAATTTATCTTTGTAGTTTTTTTTTTAGAATAATTTGAATAAGTTGGAGGAAGAGCCCAAATTTTCAAAGGCATGTGCTGGACCAAAAATATAGTCAGGTGTATTCTTCCATGTTCTTTATTACACCCTTTATTTTTTTTCTTCTCCATTGAGGACAATGTCGATTAAGTTGGGGGGGGGAGAAAAATAAAAATTTTAAAAATTTTAAGTTCTCAAAAAATTTAGTATTTAGTATTTAGACACCTGATTATGCTTACGAATCAAATTAAACTAAGCATTTTTAAAAGAAAATTGATACATAGATCAGAGAATCTATGAGATATTGAGGAATCAAGTATTAAGAAAATTCAATAAAGAGTTAAGTCTAGAACATAAAAGATTTTTCCTTGGAGCACTTTTAATTATTTCTACTAGCATCAAAGAAAAGTCTACTTTTTATAGGCTTGTGTAGGGTAACTATACATTTCTTCATATAAAAAATTTATTTTAATAAAATAGTTTCCAAGTACTTCTTACTAAGTAACTGGACCTCTTTGCCTAAGCAAGCATTGAGTTTTGCATCAAAAGGTGGGAAGGGCAAAGAAGCTCGTTGTAAAGCTAGTCTTAACTCGTAGCCTATTTGATTCGAGTTAGTAAGCCCGAGGGGTATTCTATACTTAGTGCCCTCAAGCCAACTGGTTTGGGAGTCATTGGCCCAAGACTCGCTACATGAATCAAATAGAAAGCTTAAGGAGTTAAGACACTCAATAGTGATACAATGTTAAAAAAAAAAAAATAAAAGAAAAAAAATTCATCGATTTCCCACCGAGTAATCGGATCCCATTGCCTAAGTAAGCAATGATATTCATGTCAAAATGTAGGCAATGTAAAAATAAAAAATAATAAATGAAGGATGGAAGTAGCAATATACTTGTCTATATGAAAGTTTAGACAAATCAGAGATAAAGGTGGAATAATTTAGAAAAAATACTGAAAAATTTATTATTCTTTACTTAATTTTTCTATTGATAAGTATTAATGTCCTAATGATATGTCTCATTTAAGCTCTACTAAATATCAATGGCCATTTTAAAAACTATTTAGGTAAAATTCAAAACTCTAAAGTTAAAAGATATTTAAAACTAAATTCTTTCTTTACTCGAGGATGAGCAAAGCTTAAGTTGGGGGGTGTGATAAGCATCATAAATTTACCAATAAAAATATTAATTTATTAATTAATTTATATTAATTTTTAAGAATTATTAATCAATTTATATATAATTTCTAAAAAATTCATATTTTTAATAATTAAAAAAATAATTAAAAAAATAATAAAAATTAAAAAATAAAATTTATTATCAATAGAAAGAACTCATTTTTTTGATCATAACGAAATAAATTTTGAGTAAAATGAAGCTAAAATGAAAAAGATATAAATTTTTAAAGAAATAAAATAAATAAAAAAGAAAATGGCTCAGCCAGCTCCGTAAGCCAAGCCACCAAGCCAAGCCAAGCCATCAAAGCTGACTTAGCCATTGAAGCCATCAGTTGGTCCATGATCCAGGCGTAGACCGCCAGCTCAGCAGCAACCGATGAATCACAAAGCGACACGTGGTGGACCTGGACCCTTAAAGGGTCTACAGAATTTTATCGTGGCTCACAGGGTATTTTGGTCTTTTCACTCAAGGACAAGAGCACTGATTGGCTATGATGTGTGATGCGTCCGGTCCACATGCTCCATGGGAATAGTAATTGCATGATCGGATGGCTGTGGTTGCCTGCGATCAAGATCGGACGGTCAGAGTTTATTCCAACTCTGATTTGGTTTTTGATTTCACCTGGATCGCCATCGGATGGCAGCGCTCAATCCAAGGAATGATCCAATGATCCAGAACACTCTTGATGATGATCAAGACTCTCGACGTATGATTTGCGGCCAGATTTTCTCCATCAATGCGCGATTGGACGGCCAGAATTTAATCCGACCTGATCTGGCCCGATACTCATCCGATTTTGATGATTTTAGACCATTGGATTCCTATTGAATGGCTAGATTTTACCAAAATTATGAGAATCATATTAGAACTATTTTGATTTAAATTTTATTTGGATTTCTTTGTATTTTGATGATTACAAAGGCTATTAGTCCCACATTACCTTCAGAAATAAATATCCAATCCTCCTAGCTCTATAAAAAGGATCCTAAGCCTCCAGAAATCAATATCTCAGATCAAAGTGAAGTTTTGGTATAGGACGAAGTCAGGCTATGGGTTAATAGCTGCTTCAAAGCAATTGGTGCCGAGAAGAAGAGCGGGGCTTCTACACCATCTTTCCACCAATGCCGATTCAAGATCAGAAATCAGCCTATTTTATTTTTTTTTATTTTATGTATTTAAATTATAAACTTTTTAATTAATACAATATTTATTTTTATGCTCTTTAATTTTATGCTCTTAATTTTTATTGTAATTTAATTTTTGTATTTTAATTATTATTTTTTTTTATTGCAAGTAGATGCTAAGATCTGACTAGTAGATCTTAGTACCAAGTTTAAATTCCTGCACCTTTTAATTTTTGCCTTTTATTCTTCGACTTCACTTTTGATCCCAAAACCCTTTTCTTTTTCTTTTCAAAAATCAAAGATTTCAAATCTAGAAACACTACCTTCCCTATGGATTCGACCCGACTTACTACTATCTATGCATTTTTAATTATTTTTAGAAGTTAGATTAAACTGATAAACATGGTATCTTAATGACAAGATCGCATTCCTATCACTTGAGAAGCTCAGAGTGAAGTTAGATCAGGATCTACAGAATGACATAATTTTACAATCCTTGACTGATGTGTATGGGTAGTTCATCATGAACTACCATATGCATAAACTTCAGAGTACTCTGATCGAGCTTATGAATATGCTGATTACTGCTGACCTTTCTATGAAAGATTTCAAAGGTTCAGTACTTGCTATGGAACAGACTTCTTCCAAGAGAAAGTCTTTTGGAAAGAAGAAGAAGTCTGTGAAAAGGTAGAAGATGGAAGGTGGAAAGAAAAAGAAGGCAAAACTGAAGAAGAAGGCTGCTGACAAAGAAAAGTATTTTCATTATAATATTGATGGCCACTAGAAGCGGAACTGCCCTATATACCTGGCCACCCTAAATAATAAGAAGGAGATAGGTCCTTCTGGAGGTATTCTCATTATTGAATTTAACCTTACGATTTCTTCTGCATCCAGTTGGGTGCTTGACTCTAGTTCTAGTGCTCATTTGTGTACTTCTATGTAGGGTCTTGAGGATAGCAGGAGACTAAGGGATGATAAGATGATCCTACGCATCAGAAATGGAGCAAGAGTTGCTATTGTGGTCGTGGAAACCTATCCTCTTCGACTACCATCTGGCTTAGACTTAGTACTTAGGGATTGTTATTATGTGCCTGCTGCAAGCAGGAATTTGATTTCTATTTCATGTTTAGCATAAGAAGGCTGTGTAATTAGTTTTTTTAAGGACCATTATAATATTCTTTATAAAAGAAATAAAATTGTAAGTGGTTTCCTCATTAACGGTCTATATCAGTTACATATTGATATATCTATCTTTAATATCGAGCAAAATGTGAATGCCATAAGATCAAAATGTTCCAGGGATAGTCCAAATGATAGGTATCTATGGCATCTAAAGCTAGGTCATATAGCAAATGATAGGGTTAACAAATTAGAGAAAATCGAGCTATTGAGTCCGTTGACTTTCGAGTCATATCCAATTTGTGAATCATGTGTCCATGGCAAAATGACTAAGCTCCTTTTTATGGGATATGGGGAAAGGGCCACAGATCTACTTGGCCTAGTACATACTGATGTGTGTGGCCCATTTGATATGCCGACTAGAGGCAACTTTGTCTACTTTATAACCTTTACCGATGATTTATCTTAGTATAGGTACGTGTATCTTACACAAGTCTAAAGCTTTTGAAAAGTTCAAAGAATTCAGACATGAAGTCGAAAAACAAACTGAAAAATCCATTAAGGTTCTTCGATCAGATCGAGGAGGTGAATACCTTAGTCAAGAATTCTTGGACTATCTCAAGCAAAATGGCATAATCTCTCGATGGACTCTACCTAGAATACCATAACTTAATGGGATTTTAGAATGAAGGAACTGGATCCTATTAGATATGATCCGATCCATGATGAGTTTTGCAGACCTTCCTAATTTTCTTTGGAGACATAGTTTATTAACTGCTACATATTTACTAAATAGAGTTTCCTCTAAAACCGTTCCTACCACACCGTATGAGATATGGCATGGTAAGAAACCAAGTCTGAGTCATCTCAGAATTTGGGGTTGTCCGACTCATGCCAAAAGACAACAAGTGGATAAGTTAGATTTTAGATCCTTTAGAGCTCAATTTATAGGATATCCTAAAAGGTTATTAAAATATTATTTCTACGTTCCAAAAGATCATAATGTGATTGTGAGTCGGCATAACATTTTTCTTAAAAAATAGTTTATTCAAGATAGTGGCATTAGAAAGTAGATCAAACTCGAAGAGAAAGTCTCACAAGAGCAATGAGCTAAGGACCCTATGGAACCAAATCAGGTTGAGCCAATACAATCACTACCTCCTCCACCTCGTAGATCAGAAAGGGTTTTCCATCCTCCTGAGAGGTACTTAGGTACTATCTCAAAGAAAGTAGAGAAAATATTCCTCGTAGGTAATGGGGTTCATGGTGATGATCCCAAAACCTATGACGAGGCGATATCAGATATCGACTCCAAGAAATGGTTAGAGGTAATGAAGTCAGAAATTGACTCAATGCACTCAAACCAAGTCTAGATCTTGGTAGATCCACCAAAAGGTATAGTACCTATTGGGTGTAAATGAATCTACAAGAGAAAGATAGGTGTAGATGGAAATGTGTAGACATTCAAATCTAGATTAGTGGCAAAAGAGTATAGTCGTGCAAAGGCATTGACTATCAGGATACTTTTTTGTCAGTAGCTATGCTAAAGTCCATCCGCACATTGCTTGCTATTGCAGCCTATTTCGATTATGAAATATAGCAAATTGATGTGAAAATGGCATTCTTAAATGGATACCTTGAGGAAGATATCTATATGGAATAGCCGCTAGGTTTCACATCCAGTGATGATGATCATAAAGTATGCAAGCTGCAAAAGTCTATATAGACTTAAGCAAGCATCTTAGAGCTGGAACACTCATTTTAATGATGTGATCAAATTATTTGGTTTCATCAAAAATAAGGAAGAACCATGTATCTTCAAAAAGATCAATGGGAGCGCTATTGTCTTTCTTGTACTGTACGTGGATGATATCCTCCTTATTGGAAATGATATTCCCATGTTGACCATAGTTAAAATGTGGTCATCTAAAGAATTCTCCATGAAAGACCTAGAAGAAGTATCCTTCATTCTAGAAATTAAGATCTATAGAGATAGGCCGAATAGGATGCTAACTCTTTCACAAAAGATGTACATAGAGGAAGTGCTAAGGTTTAGGATGGAAAACTCCAAGAGGGGTTTGGTACCCTTCAGACATGGCATTCATCTCCCCAAGAAGATGTGCCCTAGCATACCTGAGGAGATAGAATGCGTGAGCAAGATCCCTTATGCTTCAGCAATAGGGAGCCTCATGTATGCCATGTTATGTACACGACCTGATATAGCCTATGCTGTGAGTGTCACAAGCAGATATTAGTCGAATCCAGATGAAGAACACTGGACTTCTATGAAATGTATCCTTAAGTACTTGAGAAGAACTAAGGATATGTTGTTAGTTTTTGGTAATGGATAACTCCAAGTCTAAGGGTATATAGACTCGGATTTTATGTTCGATATAGATGATCGAAAGTCGACATCTGGGAGTCTATTTGTGCGTAATGGTGGTGTTGTCAATTGGAAGAGTTCCAAGTAGATAGTGATAGTAGATTCCACCATGGAATCAGAATACATCGCTACATTAGAAGCTGCGAAGAAAGCTTCTGGTACAAAAAATTTGCCATAGAGATCAGAGTGATGCCATCAGATGTCATTCCTCTGTACTGCGACAATAATGGCACCATAGCCCTTACTAAGGAGGCAAAGTCTCATTAGAAATCCAAGCACATCGAGCGGCGATACCACCTCATCCATGATTATCTTGAGAAGGATTATGTCGAGGTCAAGAGAGTCAACTCTGTAGACAATGCAGCAGACCCACTCATAAAGCCGTTGGGCCAGCAGAAGATCGAAACCCACCTTGAAAAGATGAGACTTAGATTTGTAGCCAATTAGCTTTAGGTCAAGTAGGAGTTTGTTAGATATGTGTGCTCTAAAAGCCAGAATTGGCTAACACTTGTAATACACATCTAAGGGCAAAATTATAATTTTGATTATAAATAATAAAATAAGTTATTTTCTATCATAGTGTGTATTTTAAAATGTTTGTGATACATCCCTTGAGTTAATGAAAATGATAGTTCATATTTTCAAGAGTTGAAAATTTAAAACATGAATTTTTTTATTAAATCATAAAATGCTTCCGATCGTAGGATCATCATGAAGATGGTGATTGATCTAGAAGGTTGGTGTACGATCGCTTCTTTAGGATAGATGAGTCTTGAGTCTATGTTGTAGAGATATCAGAGTGAAAGTACAGATACTCATTAGAGAACGAGAGCATTGAGCATGACCATCTCGAGCAGTCATCAGGAAGTTTACCTTCTCATCAATGACAGGCTCGAAGCTGCAGTGGTGTGTCTGGTTCTTTGATCTAAGGTACATCGGCAGTTCATCTTGAGGGTGTTATAGTTTGACTACACCATAACTCAATCTCCTAGCCATTCGGAACTCTGAGGTGTATGTTGGCTATAGCATGTTCATTGTAGGAATTGGATTGCACTAATAGGGGATCTATCTACCTCGGTAGATGAGGAGCTGTCCTATGATGATCATGAGAATTAAGTCTATAAGCCCATGGCCATGGCAGAGTAAAATAATAGAAAGAGTTTTTATTAAGATTTTCACATTAGATTTGAATTGATTGATTAATTCATAAAATGAAAAATAGGGTTTGACGAGATCACCTTAATCCTAATCGGATCAGAGCTCAAGATGGAGGAACTTAATCACAAAGATAACTACACCAAGAGGTTCATTTTTAGTTCTGATGGGTTGCCACCGTATGTTGCTAGGTGTCACTGGTGGATTTTGGGAGCAATTAGAATGATTTGAATGATCGATCATACTAGTTGTCTAAATCAGAAAAGTTTTGATCCATCGGAAGGTATTTCGATGATGTCAATGATAGAGATCATGACATATCCCATTACCATATAGAACTGAACCTAACTAGATCACACAAACAAAGATTTAGATCTGGATATCATCAATTGGACTAACCTAGTTTAATTGATTTGAATAAGTTTAATTAGGTTTAAGGAAATCGTGCTAGCATACGATTGAGCCTAATATTCTCCTTCAACAATCATTAAAAGTTATTTCGACGGAGCCAAATATGTTTGGGCTCACTCAAAAATCTTTACTTGATCTGACTGGAGCTTGTCCAGGTTAGAAAAGGATTATCTTAATTTATAAGATAAGTTTGAGACAACACCTATCATTTTCCATCACCTGCCAAATCTTGTCTTTGGACTTTGGTCAAATGTTGGCCTTTGACACTTAGACATCTACCCATATATCAGGCACCTATAGGAGAGAGCTATGACCCTTGTCCTCCTACTAAATAGTAGAAAGGCAAGAGGTGCATGCCTAGGGACGCGTGCATCCAAAGCAGATAAGGATTGGAGTCACATACAGATGGGACTCTAGTTGCTTCATGCATTCAACTTGGGTGGCGCCAAAGAGTCATCTTTGACTAGTCTTGGCACCACCTAAGGAGGTTTGTGAGGGACTCTAATCTGATTGGATCAGATGATGTCAACCCACCAATCAGATTTAGATCTGATTGTACAAAGAGCCATGATTGGTCGAAATGATGTGGCACTACATGGCATAGCAGGGTCTATATAAACACTATCTGTGCCAAGGATTTTAATACTCTATCTTTTGCCCAAACCACAAGGCTTCTCTCCCTCTCTCTCCATGCCAACTTTAGATTCTCTCTCTCCTCTCCATGCCCAAGAAGCTTTAGGCTCGAGTTTGGTGTGATCCAAGCAAGAGAAAGTCGACAAGAAAGAAGAAGGCAGCACTGCTGCAAGAGACAACATCCGATCTTCAAAAGGTATTTTGAAGACCATCAAGATCAGATCCAGATCTCATCTTTAGAGTACAGATTAAGAAGAAGAAGATCTTCAAATCCTGCCCAGGTGGATACCAGTAGAGGTCAGGCACTTGCATGGCTACATCCAGAACCTCATGCAAACATCGGGATCATCACATGATAATAGGATTACCCATAATAAGGTACATTTAAATTAGATTTAATTTATTTTATTTAATTTTTATTTTATCAAATCGATAAAATCAAACCTGAAGAGTCTCAAATCTGATTTAGATCTGAAAGATAAATTTTTGAAATATTCCTCTTGATCAAATCAGATCTGAACGAATCTGATCCAAAAAATAGGATTTATCCTTCAGTATGGACATTAGTTGACCCACCTGAAGGGGTTAAACCCATTGGGTGTGAATGGGTCTTCAAAAGGAAGAGGAGCATAGATGAAAAGATGGAGACCTATAAAGTCTATCTGATTGCCAAGGGGTATCATCAACATTATGGTATTGACTATGACGAGACGTTCCCCCCTGTCACAATGCTCAAGTCCATTCAGATCATGCTTGCCATTGCTGCCCATTTGGACTATGAGATCTGGTGGATGGATGTGAAGACTGCTTTCCTAAATGAAAAGCTAATCGAAAAGGTGTATATGATACAATCTGAAGGGTTCACATCCAAAGATAAGTCCAAGGTGTGCAAGCTTCAAAGATCCATTTATGGATTGAAGCTGGCATCTCGAAGTTGAAACATGCATTTTGATAAAGTGATCAAAATGTATGGATTCATTAAGAACAGAGAAGAATCCTACATTTACAAATAGACAAATGGTCCAGTAGTGGTATTCCTTATTTTGTACGTGGATAATATTCTAATTAAAAATGACATCTCCGCACTATAAGAAATAAAAGTCTGATTGTCATCATAGTTCTCCATGAAGGACTTGGGTGAAGCATCCTACATCCTAGGGATGAAGATCTATAGGGATAGACCTAAAAGGATACTTGGTATATCCCAATCTGTGTACATAGAAACTATGCTGAAGAGGTTCAGTGTGGAGAATTCCAAAAAGGGCTATCTTTCAATAGGCCAAGGAATTTCTCTCTCTAAGAAGGATTGTCTGATAACTCCTAGAGAGTGAGTATAAGTAGAATTTTATATACTTCAGTAGTGGGGTCTATTATGTATGCAATGACATGTATGAGACCAGACATGGCATGCTCACTAGGAGTAGTGAGTAAACACAAGTCTGACCCTAGAGAAAATTACTAGAAGATGGTTAAAATCATCCTTAAGTATTTGAGAAATACTAAGGATCAATGGTTGATTTTTGGTGAGTCAGATTGAAGCTTATGGGGTTTACAGACTCTAGCTTTCAATCCGATCATGATGATAGTAAAAGTGTGTTGGGGTATATCTTTACTCTAAATTATGGAGCCATCTGCTGAAAAAGTTTCAAGCAACATATAATGGCTGACTCTGTTTGTGAAGCAGAGTACATGACAGCATTAGATGCAGTGAAGAAAGCTGTGTAGCTGAGGAAGTTCATCATCGAGCTCAGAGTAGCATCCTCCATTGATGGTCCAGTCCTGATCTACTATGACAACACTAGCACCATAGCTCAAACAAAGGAACCAAAGGCACACCAGTAAATAAAGCACATTCTATATCGCTTTAATTTGGTCCGTGAGATCGTGGATCGTGATGATATCGACCTTCAGAAGATTGATGGAAAGAACAACCTAGCCAACCCCTTCACTAAAGCCCTAGCAATCAAGGAGTTCGACAACCATAAGTCGAAGATGGGTATTTGATACTATACCGAGTGGCTTTAGGACAAGTAGGAGTTATTGAAAATTATGTTCCAAAGCCAATCATCAGCCTATTGATGGTTGAGATATTATAATTAATTTATTAATTAATGAAAAATATTTTGGCATCCTTTTTATCACAAGTTTACATCTTCTAATGAACTCCATTGTTGTGATGAAGTCCTTAGGACTATTTAGTTTCGATAAAGAGAGGATTTATCAATTAGTTCTTAAATTTGTTCACGATCAAATGATAGGCTGTTAATTAAGATGATAGTGTCTATCGAGCATAGATCGCTATATGCCACATAGGTTGGTTGTTCTTTTAACCAAGGTGTATGAAGACACTGATATGGCATACGGATGAGATATATGGGTACATCATCATTGAACGTGACCAACTCTAGAGCATTCTACTATTGAGAATATCTCTGATGGGATATAGGTATAAGTATCTCTTAGACCTAAGATCACCTAAGTGACTTGCAAGCAACTCACTATGCTTTGGTATCAGACTAACTGAATTTCTAATTCAGCAATGAAAGGCTTCTGGGCATAGTCAAGTACTTGCAAAGTTGGAGTGTAATCAAGATGGAATTGACCACTCCAAGAGTTGGAGAAGAATGTATCACTGTATTTCAATATAGCAAAACCATGGCCAAGGTAATCCATCAGATGGATTTGATATTTTGAAATATAATGTGGACAACCTGATCAAAGTTGATAGTTGAACTCTGAGGTGTCCTACAAGCATTATGGTCATGGGGATGAATTATATAGAAACTATATCTGCATGGGTTCCAAGGATGGTGTTCTACACCTTCGACCTATCCGACCGTCAGGTATCATTACTAGATGGTCACTTTGGTTGGTACAAAAATTTATTCTTATGCTACCAACTTAGATTTGGATCTATGAGGTCACACACATTAGGGCTTATGATCTGATCGAATGGTTGATTAATGATTAAGAATCATTCTAGGATTAGACAATCAATATGATTGATGTTTAACCTAGTGTAAGTATTGCAGGAGGATCGATTAGCAATTGAATTGCTAATTAGCTTTATTTGATTATGCCAATAGGCTAAGATTAAGTCTAATTAAATATGATTTAATTAGATTTGGTTTTGGCTTGATTAGATTAAGTTCAATTGGTTTATTGGATAAGCCAAGTGCAAGGAAGAACTAATCCTAGTCTAACTATGACTTAGATTAACCCAATTTTCTAATTTGATTAAAAAATAATTTAGAATTAAATCTAATTTAATAAAGTTTTTAAATGGGTTAGGGTCTTATTTAATTGGATTGATTTAATTTTAATTTTATTTGGTTAAAAGATCTTTTTTGACCAAGTCAAAATAGGAGTCCTAGTGTGACAAGGACTCCCTATCTCCTTGTGCCACCTTGGTCCCAATGCCCCACATACATATTTTTTAGGTATTTTTCATGGAAAATATCTTTCTTCTTGATTTTTATGTCCCCTCTCTTCCTCCAGGTTATATTTGGAAGTTAGGTGGAAGACCAAGTCAAAGGAGGAATTGGTTTTGCTTAGGATTCTATGAGATAGAATCCTTGTTGACCAAAACATCTTTCCTTGAGTGCCATCCCTTTTTTTAATTAATTATTTTTTTATTATTTAAAAATAATCCCTTTTTTTGTGTGGCCTCCCTTACTGTTCCATGCCAAAAATTATGGAGGAGGCACCCAAGAGTTGGGCGCCCCAGCAACTTCCGATGATTGGATATTCCTTGTCTAGAAATATGACCTAACTTGGACTCTTCTTTTCACCTATTTATTAGATGAATTTTGTTATGTGTTTTTGTGAAATATAGAGCTTTGGGAGGGGTTTGAGGTGTGCAAAAATTAGAGGAAGAGGGTCCTTGGGCATGGGGGTTCCATAGGCACCAAACTAGGTGTCTAGGTGAGAGAAAAGAGAAGAAGAAGAGGGTCTTCTTCTAGGGCTGTTTTATTTTCAATCTCTCCTACTTTCTTTTGAGTTTTTCTAAGAGAGTCTTAGATCAACAAACTCTCATCTTTCTTCTCATATTTTTGAGAGTCCAAATTTTGAAGAAGGGAGCATTGGATCGACCATCGAAGAAGGAGCAGCACAATGCTAGCATGCTGTGCTGATTTTCTGCATCGAACTTCAGATTAGAGATCGTAGGCTCATGTGGATGACTCCTAGAAGTCAGATATGTGTGCAGCTCATGACTTCATCCTCAAGCTCGGATCAACAAGTTAGAATATCTAAACTGGCTCAGGTAATAGATCTGATCTATAAACTTCATACCTGCATTTGATGCAATGTAGATCTAGGTTGATTTGATCAACCTTTTTCTTTCTTATTTGATTTTAATTTTTGATTTAATATCATAACTTAATCACGTAATAAATCTGAGATCTTGATGTTTACATAATTATTTAAATAAATTTTAGATTTATTTAAGTCTTTCACTGTAAGATATTGAAAAAGTTTCAAGATCTACCTATGAAATCCTAGATCTGGTTCCTTCACCTTCAACCTGTAGTATCCAATGCCTAATAGAAGTGGTTGCGTCTATTGGTGCATCATCCTAGCATCACCTAGCTCTGATGCCAATTGTTGTAGAAACCCCTAGGGCTTTAGGGTGGCGCCCCTCCTCTCTAGGGCTTCTTTAAGACCTGGGGCTACAACACTAGAGAGAAGAGAGAAGAGAGATTGAGGGAGAAAAGATTTGTATTCCACTGCTTCCTTATTAAAGCCTAATATAACCTATGTATTTATACATAGCTATTAGGCTCGACCAAAAACTTTCCTGGCTAACCCAATACATGAAAGCACTCACCGAGCCCATATACACCCATGTCTCCCATGCTCTTAACCCCTGGATCTAAACCTGATCTATACTTTAGTTTGCCACCCTTAAGACCATATTGGATCAGGTTTCAAGATCCCTTGGATTAATCCCAATCCAAGATCAAATAGAAAACCTATCCTATTCTATATGCCATCGTCGAGCCTGCTCTGTCAAAAGTTAAGCTGGCTCGACTACATCTCGCTGAAACACTATCTTTTGTCTACTTGAGATCGCTAGCTAGACTGTGCTCCAAGCTGGCTCGACTGTGTTTTTGAGCTGACCCACCTATGTGTTAGCCCTTTGTCTTGGTTTATTCTTCTCCTAGCTTTGATCTTTTGCTCCATCTTCAATTCCAGATCTTCGGAGCATCTACCAAGCCCCTCAAGATCCTCACACCTGAACCTCAAGTCTGTGAAGGGCTATATGCTGCCTTCACCCTAGGATAATTCTCATCCTAGCTCTAAGACCACACCTATCCTAGACTCCCTAGAGCCAACACCCTGACTCCTCCTATGGCCTTCCACTTGGGAGCATCATAAATCCTAACAACATCTTCCTAATGCAACTGAACCATTGTATCCAACTGAGAACAATCAATCTCAGGAAGAGCCCATACATCACAATAGTGGAAGGCCTATGACTTAATATTTTCTTAAGAAGATTTGATTTAGGTCTGTTAGACATGACTTGACTTGGTCATAATAATTATAACTAACCTAGTGGCATGGATTAGCTCAAATCATTAGCCACCTCAAATCAGAACTAGGTTAACCCAATTGGCCAGGTAAGTGAGATCAGTGGAAGCAATATGCTATTAACTCATCATGAACGTATTTAGGTCGAGTAGCTTCCAATTAAAGATTGCTGATCATATCCACCAAACTTATCTTAGATACTGATTTGTCTAATCAAAACTGATTGGATTAGCCTACAATCTAAGCTCGAACCGTGGATCCAAATTATGTATTAACTTGATCGACCACATGTGTCTATGAGTCGACCTTGATCAAGACTTACATCTAATGGATTGGTCAATTCTAAGCTCTTTTGATCCTACCGAACCAACTCTTGATTCGATTTGATCAACCGCTTGACTTAATTGAGCTACCCACATCCAAACCCATGTTTTATGAAAATATCTTAGATCTAAAAATTCATAATTTTTACACCTAATTGATTTCATAAACTTAATTCTTAATTAACTCTGGGTTCACAAATAAAATGTATAAAAAATCCTAGGATTTTAGGATTTAGAATTTTATAGAAAATTAAATTTTGATTTTTGATTAAGGATAAATGTGCAGCACCCCTACATTGCATAAGAGCACCCCATTGAATAAGAAGAGAGGGCCTTTAAATTTTTCTTACTCTTATGACCAGATGGCCAAGGGGAATGTCTTAATCAAAAAATTTATTTATGCTACAAAAACTATCAGATCTAAAATATATATCACATATATAATTAAAAATCTAACTATACATGTTTTGTATACATCTCATATATCAAATTTAAACTATCACATGCATGTTTTAGATCTAATTATATCTAATATAATATCTAAAAATAAAATTCTAATTGATCATATCAAAGAAAAAATTTATTCTAAACAATCTATTGCATAGAATAATAAAACTAGTTTAGACATGCATGTCATATATCGCATATATGAATTTTTCTAATTAATCTACTAATTTTAGATCAGATTACATCTCATGTAATCTGTAAAATCATGTATATCAAATCATAAATAAATTAAAATTAGATTAAAATCTAATATGAAGAACTACAAACATAGCTCTGATACCAGTTGAAGGAAAATCCAATTTTCCTACTGCAGGATCGATCTAATCTGATCAGATCTGTAGCAAAATTTTAAAAATTTTTCTATACTAATCTAATAAAGTTTGAGAGTTTTTAGATTTGATCTTCAACATTTGATTGTAAATTAAAATTAAAATAAAATCAGAACAACTTTTGATACCTAATTAGGGTAAACTCTTTACCCTGTCGATGATTTGACTGCTGTGGAGGCTCTGGATCTAGCCATGCATATGCCCGACCTCTACCAAAATCCACTCAGGCTAGTTCTAGATGTGCTCTCCTTGTGAATCTAATTACAAAAGATTAGATCTGATCTAGATCTATAAAATCTTCAAGACAATCTCCGAAGGCTACATGTTAGTCTTACAAATAGAATCATCTCATGCTGAACTTTGCACCAACTGGACTTGATCTATTCCTCACTGAAGTACCCAACACCTTGGGCATGGAAGGAGGGAGAAGTGCAGGAGAAGGTGGCATGGAAGAGGGGAGAGGGTGGTAGCCTTTGGGCATGAGGATTAGGAAAAGCAAAGAACCCTAGGGAGTAGGTGTTCTTATAGAGACCCCTGCACCACCTTAGAGTCCCAATTCATCAAGCAACTAGTTTGCATGATTTATTTGGATTCCAACCTGATCTCCATGACATAAACCTATTCTCCATCAGGTTTTTGTCACCCAAACCATGGATAAAAATGGCAACATTTACAGAGAAAATGAAGTCTTAGGTGCATAAGACTCTTCCTTCCTAGAGTTTGATCTATATCAAACTCTATGACCCATTCAAAATGGTTGCCCACTTTTATCCTCATCTGTGCATGCCACAAAGAGGCATGCTCTAGAAGCTCGATGGAAAAAGCTAGGGGATGTGTGCCCTAAGAAATTCTCCAGGGGCTGCACACCCCTTCTCCCTTAATTGCAGCAAGTGGGTCAACTATTGACCCTTGTCCTAATGCCCCTTGCATAGATTTAGGATAAGCCCTTTTTCTTTAGGACAAGCCTTAATCTGACCAGGACAAACTCCAGTCAGACTGGGATAAATCCATACAAGGTCCATGGAAGAGCCAAATCCAATTTGACTCAGTCGAGATGAATCAGAAAGAATATAGAAGGAGAATGTTAGGCTCAATCATGTACTAGTATGATTTTCTTGAACCTAATTAGATCGAATCCAAATCAATCAAACTGAGTTAGCCTAATTGATTACATCCAAACTTAAATTCTTGTTTGTGTGCCAAGTTAGATTCAATTCTGTATGGTAATAAGATATGTCGCGATCTTTATCGTCGATATTATCAAAACATATTTTGATGGATCAGAACCCTTTTGATTCATCCAATTAGAATTATCGATTATCAAGATAATTCTAACTAATCTTAAAATTCACCAGTGATACCTAGCAGTATGTGGTGATAATCCATCAGATCCGAATACGAATCTCTCAGTGCAGCTACCTGTGTGATTAGGTTTGTCTATTATGAGCCCTAACAGGATTAGAGTTAAGGTGAACTCATCAAACCTAACATCCCGTCTTATGATTGAATTATTCGATTTGAGTCTGATGTAAAATTCTAATAGAAAACTTTTTTCTATTATTTTACACTACCATGGCCATGGACTTATGGACTCGATCTCATGATCATCATCAGACTACTCCTCATCGAAGTTGATAGATTCCATCTTGGTGCGATCCAATTTCTACAATGAACATGCTATAGCCAACATACACCTCAGAATTCTGATTGGCTAGAAGATCGAGTTATGGTGTAGTCAAACTATAACATACTTAAGATGAACTATCGATGCACCTCAGATCAAAAAATCAAACACACAACTATAGCATCGAGCTAGTCATCGATGAGAAGGTAGACTTTCTTATGATTGCCAAAGGTGGTCAAGCTCGGTGTTCTTATTCTCAATAAGTATCTGTACTCTGACTCTGGTATTTTTGATGAGCAAAATAATTTGTAGGACAAATCTTGACTTATTGCAGGAGAAATGGAAGAAAGCTTAAGTTCAGATGGCAGCCTACAAGTAGAAAATAGCCTGGTATTATAACTCGAAAGTCAAGAATAAGATATTCAAGGTTGGAGACTTAGTATTACATTGAGCGGAGGTCTCTTAGCTATAAAATCAAGACAAGCTCATCCCAAATTGAAAAGGCCCCTACGAAGTTGAGGAAATTATTCAACTAAGAACTTATCATATAAAGAGCTAGGAGGAGCTACACTATCCTGACCTTGGATTTTGGAAAATCTATGAATGTATTATCAATAGCCATACTTTAATAAAAGATTTTTCTACTTTAATGCTCTTGTCTTTTATACAAATTAAATTATGGCAAGAAATGATCGAGCTGAACTTCATTCTTAAATGAAGGTGAATGCCTTCGGTTCTTAAATAGGAGGTTAACCATATTAGAAATAGGAGGTGAACCTCATTCTATCATGGTACGAGGAATATGAAGGCCCTTACGAGGGATATGAAGGCTTTCGATTCTTAAATAAGAGGTTAACATCATCATAACGAGGGTAATGGCCTTCGATTCTTAAATAGAAGGTTAATCTCATCTTAACAAGAGTGAAGGCTACTGGTTCTTAAATAGAAGGTTAACCGCATTAGGAGCAAGAGATGAACCTCATCCTAACATGGATAAAGATCCTTATGAGGGATATGAAGGCTTTCGATTCTTAAACAGAAGGTTAATCTCACTTAATAAAGGTGAAGACCTCCAGTTCTTAAATAGGAGGTTAACCTCATCTTAATGAGGGTGGAGACCTCCAATTCT
Organism: Cocos nucifera; assembly: GCA_006176705.1. Classification (NCBI taxonomy): domain Eukaryota; kingdom Viridiplantae; phylum Streptophyta; class Magnoliopsida; order Arecales; family Arecaceae; genus Cocos; species Cocos nucifera. The sequence goes on from QRFJ01003923.1 coordinate 38,078, forward strand.
TAAATAGGAGCTTAGCCACCTTAAAAATAGGAGGTGAACCACGTTCTAACATGGGTGAAGATCCTTACAAGGGATACGAAGGCCTCTGACTCTTAAATAAGAGGTTAACCTCATCTTAATAAGGATGAAGGCCTTTAGTTCTTAAATAAGAGATTAACCACATTCGGAATAGGAGTTGAACCTTGTATTAACATGGATGAAGAACCTTACGAGAGATATGAAGGCCTCCGATTCTTAAACAGGAGGTTGACCTTATTTTAACAAGGATGAAGGCCTCCTTTTCTTAAATAGAAGATTAATCTTATCTTAATGATGATGAAATCCTTCGATTCTTAAATAGAAGATTAACCGCATTAGGAATAGAAAGTGAACCTCATCCTAACATAGGTGAAAATTCTTATGAGAGATATGAAGACTTTCGATTCTTAAACAAAAGGTTAACCTCATCTTAACGAGGGTGAAGACCTCTAGTTCTTAAATAGGAGGTTAACCTCATCTTAACAAGGGTGAAGACCTCTGATTCTTAAATAAGAGATTAACCATATTAGAAATAAGAGGTGAACCTCATTCTAGCATGGATGAAGATCCTTACGAGGGATATGAAGACTTTCGATTCTTAAATAGGAGATTAACTTTATCTAATGAGGATGAAGACCTCCAATTTTTAAATAAAAGGTTAACCTCATCTTAACGAGGGTGAAGGCCTTCGATTTTTAAACAAAAGTGTTAACCTCATCTTAACAAGGATGAAATCCTTCAAGTTTTAAATAAGGGGATGTACTTAGTTCAAAGCAAGTTCATAAAATTTTTGTTCATAAATAAGGAAGACAGATCTATGAAAGACCAAGTAAAAATTAATATTTCAAAACAAATCCTGCTTTGGACATACGATGATAGTCGAGAAGTTCAGCAAATATCAAAATAAGGCACGACAAAGAAGAATGATGGAAAGGAATATCATTTCATTAAGTGAAGGTTGTTATAGAGGTCACTAAGACCAATTACAAAAAAAAGGAGAGAAGAAAGAGAGTAGAAAATGAAGTCCTACTCGAACTTCAAACTATCGGCCCCGGCCATTACTAAAGAATGCTTCAAATCATACACTCGATCTTCAAGCTCCTTCCTCACTAACAAACTTTCACCAAGCAACTTCCAAGCTCTCTTGGCATCTTCCTCTGCCTCTCTCAATCTTTTCTATAGAATAATAGATTCAGCTTTGGCATCCTTCACAGCATTCTTTTGATACGTCATTTGGATCTTTAGTTAAAGGAGCTCGGATTTGTTCTTGTTGTATACCTCAGTAGGGTTTGCGAGATTATTCTTCAATGAGGCAAGTTCACTTGAATCTCCACCTAGGCTAGCTCGAGCATTATCTGTCAGTTGCTTTTGGAGCTGGGCTACATCGTCATTAGTTGCCCGAAGTGTTCATTTAAGATCAAAAATTTGTTCATAGCAGCCAATCCTATAAGTGTTATATGCATCTTCTTGGACCAATCCCAACCATACTTCTTGTAAATCTTACTACTAGAAAACATATACATCTAACTAAATATGAAAATATAAAAGCAACTATCTCAAGGAAGGCCATAAATGAATCTTTTTTCCTCTCTTGAGTGTCTGTCTAGAGAATTATTTTCAATTACATCTAACAGAATGTAGCCCTATATGAGAGGTCGGACGACCCCCAAACGTCGAAGGAAGCTCAATCCAGATCGACGTTATTATCACTAGACTCTCTAGAGTTCTTTCAAGAATGAACTCTCTTAGCAACTGAGTTCTTCTTTTTCTCCACCTGATAATTATCATAAAATATTAAATAAAAGTATTAAATAATATTGGTGAGAATCTGATCGATGCCAGATCGAGCTGGAGTTGAGGAACAAGAGGTCACCATCAGTGATCTGCAAAATAAAGTCCCGCCTAGAGTCGGTGGTGGTGGCTTCGACAGGACCCTCCGACAATCAAGTCAGCTCTTCTGGCCAATAGAAATAGAGTGCTCAGAAAAGAACTCAGCGGAGTTTTTGGAAAGAAGAAGAGAGTTTAGAGAAAACGTATTTGAAGGGTTTCTTTTATAGACGGAGCCCAAAGCAGACTGATAGTGACAACCATAGTCGTCTAGTAGCTGGCCGCTTGAGGCCACATGGAGTTTGTTATGAAGAGAGATGTCCATTATCGTAATGTGCCCGTTCTTCAAGATTTAATAGTTGAAGTTCAATGAAAGTAGGCATTGGTTGGTGAAGAGCTTTGACGTATGTCAATTCTAGAGGAGTTCAGACTCCTAAAGGAAAGAGGGGATCATCCAGAAGGAATACTACTTGAAATCTGAAAGCAATCTACTGAAGAAATTTAGATGGAGTTTGACTGATGGAGAAGTATAGAAGGATTTTGATTGGAAGAGAAGCTCGACTGAAGGAGAAGTTTGGAAGGAGTTCGGCTCCTAAAGAAATTTGATTGAAGAAGAAGTTCGAAAGGAGTTCGGCTCCTGGAGGAATCCAACTGAAAGAGAAGTCTGAAAGAAATTCGACTCCTAGAGGAATTCGACTGAAGGAGAAGTCTAGAAGGAGTTTGACTCTTGGAGGAATCCAACTAAAGAAGAAGTTCGGAAGGAGTTCGACTGCTTGAAGAATTTGACTGAAGGAGAAGTCTAGAAGGAGTTCAGCTCTTGGAGGAATTTGACTGAAGGAGAAGTTCGAAAGGAGTTCGGCTCCTAGAAGAATTTGACTGAAGGAGAAGTCCAAAAGGAGTTTGGCTCCTGAAGAAATTCGACTGAAGGAGAAGTCCAGAAGGAGTTCGACTTCTGAAGGAATTCAACTGAAGGAGAAGTCCAAAAGGAGTTTGGCTCCTGGAGGAATCTGACTGAAGGAGAAGTTCAATAGGAGTTTGGCTGTTGGAGAAATCCAACCAAAGGAGAAGTTTGAAAGGAGCTCGGCTCCTGAAGAAATCCGACTGAAGGAGAAGTTCGATAGGAGGTCAACTGCTTGAGAAAATCGATCGAAGAAGAAGTCTAGATGGAGCTTGGCTACTAGAGAAATTTGACTAAAGGAGAAGTCCGGAAGGAGCTTGACTGTTGGAGAATTCTCGATTGAAGCTTTTCTATGATTATCAGTTACATTAGGCTAAGCATCAGACTGAACTTTGATGAAAGTGAGGTTTATCCCCAACAATAGTCCCCCCACTCTCAAGTTCGAAATTTGAAGGAAGGGAGTACTAAAAGATGTCTGTCGAAATTTTTTTCGGGCTCTGCACCCATTGAGGTTGAAGCTTGGGGGAGATCTTATCTTCTGTTGAAGTTGAAGCTCTAGGAAGATCTTATCTTTGATTGAAGTTGAAGCTTAGGGGAGATCTTATCTTCAGCCAAGGTTGAAGCCTAGGGGAGGTCTTATCTCCAGCCGAGGTTAGAGGAGATCCTATCTCCTGTTAAAGTTGAAGCTCAGAGGGATCTCATCTCCAACCGAGATTGAAAAAGATCCTATCTTTTGTTGAAGTTGAAGCTCGGGGGAGATCTTATCTCCGATCAAGATTGAAAGAGATCCTATCTTCTGTTGAGGTTGAGGCATGGGAGAGATCTTATCTCCAGTCGAGGTTAAAGAAGATCCTATCTTCCATTGAAGTTGAAGCTCGGGGGAGATCTTATCTCCGATCGAGGTTGAAGAAGATCCTATCTTCTATTGAAGTTGAAGCTCGAGAGAGATCTTATCTCTGGACGAGATTGAAGGAGATCTTATCTCCTATTGAGGTTGAGGCTCTGAGGAGATCTTATCTCTAGCTGAGGTTGAAGGAGATCCTATCTCCTATTGAAGTTGAAGCTCGGAGGAGATCTTATCTCCTATCGAGCTTGAAGGAGATCTTATCTCCTATTCAGATTGAGGCTCGGAGAAGATCTTATCTTCGATTGAGGTTGAAGGTGATCTTATCCTCTATTGAGGTTGAGGCTTGGGAGAGATCTTATCTCCTATCGAGGTTGAAGAAGATCCCATCTTCTTTTGAAGTTGAAGCTTGGGAGAGATCTTTTCTTCGACCGAGGTTGAAGGAGATCTTATCTCCTATTGAGGTTGAGGCTCGGGAGAGATCTTATCTTCGATCGAGGTTGAAGGAGATCCGATCTTCTGTTGATGTTGAAGCTCGGAGAGATCTTATCTTCGATCAAGGTTGAAGCCCGAGGGAGGTCTTATCTCTAGTCGAGGTTGAAGGAGATCCTATCTTCTTTTGAAGTTGAAGCTCAGGGAAGATCTCATCTTCAGTCGAGGTCGAAGGAGATCCCATCTTCTGTTGAAGTTGAAGCTCGAGGGAGATCTTATCTCCGATCAAGGTTAAAGGAGATCCTATCCTCTGTTGAAGTTGAAGCTCGAGAGAGATCTTATCTCAGACCGAGGTTGAAGGAGATCTTATCTCCTATTGAGGTTGAGGCTCGGAGGAGATCTTATCTCCAGCCAAAGTAGAAGGAGATCCTATCTTCCATTGAAGCTGAAGCTCGGGGGAGATCTTATCTCCGATCGAGGTTGAAGGAGATCTTATCTCCTATTAAGATTGAGGTTCGGGGGAGATCTTATCTCCAGCCTAGGTTGAAGTAGATCCTATCTTCTACTGAAGTTGAAGCTTGGGGGAGATCTTATCTTCAGTCGAGTCGGGGCCTCTCTTTTCACCTCATCTGAAATGAATGAGGCCTTCAACTTTGCTCATGTTAGGACTAGGTTCTCCTTCTATTCTTAATGGGCTGTAGGGGTACATAAAAGTCATTGTCGGAGCCTCTCTTCTCACCTCATCTAAAATAAATGAGGCTTTTGACTTTGCTCATGTTAGGATGAGGTTCTCCTCCTATTCCAAATGGACTGTAGGGGGCACATAAGGGCCAGTGTCGGAGCCTCTCTTCTCACCTTGTCTAAAATGAACGAGGCCTTTGACTTTGCTCATGTTAGGATGAGATTCTCATCCTATTCCTAATGGACCGTAGGGGTACATTAGGACCATTGTATGGTTCTCTCCCCTTCTCCTATTTTAAATAATCAGAGGTCTTCGATTTGCTAATGTTAGGATGAGGTTCTCCTCCTGTTCCTAACATGGCACTAAGAGCATAGATGGGCCATTGAATGGGCCTCTCTCCTTCTCTTATCTTAGATAATCGGAGATCTTCGACTTGCTCATGTTAGGATGAGGTTCTCCTCCTGTTCCTAATATGGCACTAGGAGCACAGATGGGCTGTTGAATGGGCCTCTTTTCTCCTCTTATCTTAAATAATCAGAGGTCTTTCGACTTGCTCATGTTAGGATGAGGTTCTCCTCCTATTCCTAATATGGCAATTGAGGCACAAATGGGCCGTTGAATGGGCCTCTTCCCTCCTCATGTCTTAAATAACCAAAGATCTTCGACTTGCTCATGTTAGGATGAGACTTTTCTCCTGTTCCTAACATGATAATAGGGGCACAGATGGACCGTTGAATGGGCCTCTCTCCTCCTTCTATCTTAAATAATCAGAGGTCTTTGACTTGCTAATGTTAGGATGAGGTTCTCCTCCTATTCCAAACATGGCAATAGGAGCATAGATGAACCGTTGAATGGGCCTCTTTCCTCGTCCTATCTTAAATAATCGAAAGTCTTCAACTTGCTTATGTTAGGACGAGGTTCTCCTCATGTTCCTAACATGGCCACTTTTGATTGCTTCTTTTCTATCATCACATAGTTTTTGCACCAAGAAACAATAATGTTGAAATTGAAGAGTTTTATTGGAAGAAAATTACTAGTAGTATATTCTCAAATTTTCTAAATTCTAAGGTTGTGGGAGTATTGTTCCTTCATGCTTCTTCAATTGATAAATTTTGGGCTGAACGACCTCCTCTATTTCATCAATTTGGGGCAAGCTTTTTCTAGCCCTAGGGCTGAGATATGGTGACTCATCGAAGCACTAAGTCCCTTAGAGATAATGTAGATGATGCTGAGAGATGGCCAATCTTCTTGTTGTTCCTTCCTCCTTGATGGTTCTGGCTATGGCAGTGCCCTCGATCGATCTTCTCTTATTTCAGACCGACGTCTGAGGAATTGATCCAGCCGACCTCTCCTGATGAGCTTCTCGATCTCATCATAGAGCTGAATGCATTCTTCAGTATCGTGACCGTGGTCACGATGGTAGAGATAGTATTTACTAGGATTGTGCTTGCTAGGATGAGTGCACATTCTTTCAGACCTCGGCAGTTGCTCCTTGATCTCCATCAATACTTGCATTTTTGGAACATTGAGGGGGGCGTAGTTATGAAACCTTCTGGGAGAAAAACTTCATCGTGTCCTTCCATCGGGGCTTCTTTGACGATGAGCTCGAGGAGGAGTTTGGGCTCGCTTGCACTCGGAGGGAGTCCGTGAGCATTGCTGAACTTCATTCGGCCCTCCATCAGCTGTGGATTTATTAGACTCGCCCACCTGCGGCTTTCTCATCTTTCAATTTAAAGACTTCTTCCACTTGGGTATATCCTTTAGCCCAAGCTAATAGATCGGCAAAGTTCCTGGGGTACTTCTTCTCCAAGAAGAACAGCAAATCATTCTTTTGAAGATCGCCCTTGAGTGTGGCCATTGCAACAAACTGATCTAGGTTCCGGACCTCTAATGCAATAGCATTAAATCGAGTGACATAAGTTCCGATAGATTTCCCCTCCTACTTGATATTCATCAAAAAATTCAAACCTCGATGCAGACGTTGACCGCTGATGAAGTGAGCCACAAACTGATGGCTCATCTGGTCAAAGAAGAAGATCATACCTAGCCTTAATGTCAAATATCAGTTTCTTGCTGCTCCTTTCAAGGTAGATGGAAAAGCTTGGTATAAGACGGCATCTGACAAATCATGAAGCAGCATCATGGTCCAGAAGTCATCCAGATGATCAACCAGATCAGAGGTTCCATCATAGCTTTCAAATTGGAGAAGCTTGAAGTTTGGCAGAAAAGGCTTTTGTATAATTTGGAGAGAGAAAGGGGGATCGGTGCGGACGTCATCATGGTGAGCTGGGACGACGTGGTGGAGTTTCTCAATCTGTTAGTCCATCTTTCATAGTTTCTGATTGAGGACGTCATCTCGATCATAGATCTTGGAAGACTTCTGACTATAGATGGAGAAGGTCCCTTTCGAAGAAGAATCAGGATCCAAACAAGGATCCTCTACTCTCTATTTTTTCTTTCCAGGGGCAACGGGTATGCTAGCCCAAGTGCTTCTCCTTGGGATTGATTTCTGATATCTCGATGGTGGATTTTCTGGCGAAACCGCCATCGAGGGCTGCCGCATGGCCCGCACCATTTTGGTGAGGCCTTGAACCTATTGCATCAGTAGGTTAAACCGCTCTGGATCTACAGCAATCATCGGTGGAGGAGGAGGTTGAAGTGCCAATGATGGAGCAGGAGTGGATAGATCTAGCTTAGATCTGGCGATAGAAGCGGTAGATCTTCGGGTAGTCACCTTCTTTGGAGACATTTCTTGGGATTGAGGGAGAGGACGGAGATGAACCTTGAAGAAGAAGATCCACAGAGTCGACTGAGCACTCTTTTAAAAATAAGGGTACCTCAGGAATAGATGATCCTTCCTCTAGCACCAATTCTGTTGGTGTAGAATCTGGTCGACGTTGGATCAAGCTAGAGTTGAGGAAGAAGATGTCGCCGTCGGTGACCTACAAAATAAAGTTCCACCCAGAGTCGATGGTGGTAGCTCCGATAGGACCCTCCAATGATCAAGTCAGCTCTTCTGACCAATAGAAATGGAGTGCTCAGAAAAGAATTCAGTAGAGTTTTTGAGAAGGAGAAGAGTGCTTAGAGAAAATATATCTGGAGGGTCCCTTTTATAGATGAAGCCTAGAGCAGACTGATAGTGATAGCCGTAGCCATCTGGTAGCTAGCCACTCGGGGCCACATGGAGTTTGTTATGGAGAGAGGTGTCCATTATCGTGATGTGCCCATTTATCGAGATTTAATAGTCAAAGTTCGGAGGAAGTAGGCATTGGTTGGTGAAGAGCTTTGACGTATGTGAATTCTAGAGGAGTTCGGACTCCTAAAGAAAATATGGCTAGAGAGGATCATTCAAGAGGAATACTACTTAAAATCTGAAAGTAATCTATTGGAGAAATTTGGATGGAGTTTGACTGATGGAGAAGTCCAAAAGGAGTCTGACTGGTGGAGAAGCTCAGCTAAAGAAGAAGTCCGGAAGGAGTTCGGCCCCTGGAGGAATCCGATTGAAGAAAAAAATTGGAAGGAGTTCAGCTCCTGGAGGAATCCTATTGAAGAAGAATTTTGGAAGAAGTTCAGCTCCTGAAGGAATCTGACTGAAGAAAAAGTTCGAAAGGAGTTTGATTTCTGAAGGAATCCGACTGAAGAAGAAGTTCGGAAGGAGTTCGGCTATTAGAGAAATCCGATTGAAGGAGAAGTCCGAAAGGAGTTCGGCTCCTGGAGGAATCCTATTGAAGAACAAGTCTGGAAGGAGTTTGACTGCTTAAGAAATTTGATCGAAGAAGACGTCTGAAAGGAGTTCGGCTCTTGGAGGAATCCGACTGAAGAAAAAGTCCGGTAGGAGTTCGACTGCTGGAGGAATCCGATCGAAGGAAAAGTCTAGAAGGAGCTCGACTCCTGAAGGAATCCGACTGAAGGAGAAGTCTGGTAGGAGTTCAACTGCTGGAGGAATTTAGCCGAAGGAGAAGTCCAGAAGGAGCTCGACTACTGGAGAAATCCAATTGAAGAAAAAGTTTGGAAGGAGCTCGGCTGCTAGAGAATTCTCGATCGAAGCTCTTTTATGATTACCAGTTACATTAGGCTAAGCGTCAGACTGGACTTCGATGGGAGCAAGCTTTATCTCCAATAAATAATATAATATTTAATATTTATTTAAATGAATTGGTACTTTTTTAGTTATGTTTTGTAGGAAAGAAGTTCAATAATATGAAGAGCTCAATTTATGGGTTTAAACAAATCAAATTTGACAAAAATTAGAGCCAAAATGGATTTAAAATAAAAGAAGGATGCATGTGGTATTAAAAAAATGAAAATACTATGCTCAGAACCAAAAAAAAATTGTGTCATTTGAAAGAAACAAATGTTTGTTTTCAGAAGAAAAAAGAAAAAAACACTCTTTGCATGAACGTGAAAGCACTTTTCTTGTTCTTCACATGGGGTAGAGGGGCGACAGCACCATCGAGCGGTTAAGAGTGGATCACGCACGCAATCAGACGAATGGGACAAGGCCGGGTTTTGATCTGATTTCTCCCGGCATCGATCACGTGTCAATGTATGGTTGCTAATGCAGTCGGTGGAGTCTGATAGTGGAAAATAATTCCAACCTTGATTGGAATTTTCCAAGCGGTTTCTAGGTGATCCAATGGCTCTTTTAGAGTGATCCAATGGTTGAAACCAACTCCAGAAGCCATCTAATGGCTAGAATTCAATGGATTCAAACAATTTGAGCCAAATTCGAATTGGGCTCCAAAAATAGCTATGAAAACTTCTGATTGTTCTCTATTTAAGACCTGTTATGCTAGAAAGAACAGAGAGCCCCCCCTTGGGGAAAATCAGCCATACAAAGCCAGCTTCCTCTCTCTTCTTCTCCTCTCTTCCTCTTTCTTCTTTCTTTTTCTTTTCTTTTTCTTTTCCTTTTATTTTGGAAGATTTGAAGATGCTAGGAGCTGGAGAATTTTACATCATGCACAACTAAACATCTAAGTTCTAGGAGAGTAGATGAAATCTTCTGACATGGATTGTATTTTTCTTATTTTTTTTAATTTTTTTATATAATGAATAAATTATTCTCCTGCCCAATCCTAAATTTTATCCTTCATGCATGAGATTTTAACATGCTTATTATTGATTGATATTTAAATAGGCTATGTTTATGAAGACAAATTATGATCGGAAGATACAATCCATGCTTGATTTAATAGTTTATATTAAAGAGAATCAGTAAAAATTATGTTACAAATTTTTCAGAATTAAAGTATTGAATAGCTTATGATTCTATTAAGATGAATCATGATCAGAAGATATGGGTCATGCCCAAAGAAATAGGTTATAATCATAACTAAATTCTTAAAAATATAAATTCTTATATTGAAAAAAATTACCACAACTATGCTAGAGATGGATTCAAAATTTCAGAATACTTTTAATTGACTCTTAAACCATAACTAAATTTTATTTGCTTTTTTTTTATTTTAATTTATTTAAATTCAAATTAATTCTTTTTAATTTACTTATTTAAATTTTTATTTAATAAATTAATTTTATTTTTAATTACATAGAATGCAACTTAACCTTCAATCCTTGAGAAAATTGACACCCAACTCACCACTATTCTAATTAATAAATAGAGCAATTTTAATTATCATTTTACGCTCTAATGATAAGTAGCCAAATTTTTGGCATCTTATTTAGCTATTACTATCTTTTATAACAGATTTCTTGCTTTAGTATTAATTTACTGCTTTCTATAGTTTAGATTTTATTATTTTTTTTAAGATCTTATCACTTGAATTTACTTTCTTTTGCAAAATCAAATAAATCAAATACTTAAAATATATCTATAAAAAAATAAAATTATAAATCCTAAAAAATCACTGACATTTCATAACACTTAGTTAATTTAGCGAAATCAAAAATATAACATAAAATTAATTTTTAACATGTTTGGACATCTTTTTTGATTTGCATTGCATACTCATAACATACTTTAAGGGCACAACCCATTAAACAAGATAAGATGGAGATTTGATCATCCTTTCTTAGCCCATAAACCACCATCCTTCATATTGCATTGATCTAGATCTTAATCTAAAATCAATTAAACGTTGGCTCCTAAAAAAATTCAAGCTCGTTAGGATAAGGAATCCTAAGAGTTGGACTATATTAGGGTTAGTCAGCTTGACTGGTGTCTAAGACAAGTGATTTAGGAACTATATTCTGAAGAAAGATGGTTACTTAATTGATTCCATTAGCTTACCTAGTCAAGATAATTGATGTCTAAGAAAAACAACGGGAGGACTCTCACTGACCTTATAGTCACCTGGCTAGTTGAGTTGTTGATTCTTTATCTGGAGGGCTCGAAGATGATCTTGGTAGTTAGGAGATATCTAGATCTAGGTGAATCCTAGGATAGAGAGTCCATGCCTACTTAACTTGTTTATCTTTACAATTCAAATCTTAATTAAAATATTCTCTTCTATCAACCCTAGATCTAGGACTCTTTATGACTCTCATCCTTAGAATTCTCTCTCCTCATTTCTTTTCTTATTTCTTTAAAATTAAATAAAATAAATAAACAAATCCAAGATGGATCCCAAGAGTAGAGTGGATGAGCTGTCCCATAGATTAGATCATTTAATAGCCAAAGAAAACTCTTTCTATCTATCTTTTCTTCCTGCACAACAAGTTTGTGCAATTTATTTGAGCCCCATCCACTTTGCAAGAAGATGCCCAAACCGATTTTCTGGGTTTATGTATGAGCAAGATTATCAAAATCAAACCCATATGGCCTACAGACCAAGAAATAATTTATACTATAATACCTATAATTTAGGATGGGGGGCTCAATCAAATTTTTTATGGCAATCACAACCAGTGATTACCCTAGTGCCACAAAGATCCACTTTCATCGATACACCTTATGATATGCCCTACCCATAATATTAATTTTCTCCAAATAACAATGAGTCAAATTTTGAAAAGAGGATTCAGCAAGTAGTAGATGAGTTAGAATTCACCAATCAACCATTGTATAATCTAAAGAAACAAAAGCTTAACTCTCTAGCAACTACTCTTAATAACTTTTTACAGACCACAAACCAATTAATAAGTTCAAACTCCCAAGTCATAAATTTAAACTCCCAAGTCATTGCTCATCTGGAAATATAGTTAGATCAGTTAGCCATAGCTACTAGTAAAAGTGAGTTGCCTAACCAACCTGAGAGTGAACCTGAGAGACCACATATGACTAGAAATTTTAATATCCTAGAAATTATTCCTGAACAATCAATGAAAACTCTTGAAAATAATATGATCACAAATCAACCCTACAAAACCAAAAAGATCCTCTTAGACCACATAATTGAATAAAAATATCGAAAGGATCAAGAATAGTGGGATGAACCAATTCCATCATCCTACTTATATATGGACCCATTCCCAAGTTTCTTAGAATCACCCAACCCTTGGAGCGGGGATGGACAAATTGATGAGATGGATTTAATAGAGACTTCCCAAGAACTATAAGTGAACAACATACTAGAGGAAGCTTCAACCATAATTCTTTCCCAAAATTTATTAAATCCCTATTTGGGTCATTATGAGATGGACGATTTTGATGATGGGTACAATACAGAAGTTATTGACTATGTAGATACAACCTATTCTAAAACCATCCCACTTTGAATTGACAAACATGAGCCACCATCTAGCCCATCAATAGCTTTCTTATTAGAACTACCAATTGATCAAGAGTTGAAGCTACTTCCTAATGAACCAACTAACACCCCACCAGTGTTATCTACCTAGGAAGACCAACTTATGGATGTTCTAAATGCACATAAGGAAGCTGTTGGTTGGGATATTGCTGAAATAGGGGATAACGATTTTAAGACTGATTTTTCAATATTTGGCACTACTTTTGAGGATGGTCTCCAAAATTTATCTATAACACTAAAATGATGTATGGAGGTAGAATTAAAATAAATTTGGAAAAAGTGCCATACTTTAGATTAGAAAGAATTAATATTTAGACATATCATACCCGAGAAAGAGAGTGGGGTAGATTAGGTTATAGTTGATGAAATTCAAAAACTACCATCCCTAATCTCGACCCAACAAACATAATTCCTTTTGGATTATCAAAATAATTTTAAATTTTGTTACAACATGCTTGCTCCATACACCTTACTGATCAGGGTTATGTTAAATCATTGAAAAGTAGTCCATGAATGTTTTTCTGCCATGATAACAAGGTCTCCTGATTGGTCTTATTTGAAATTCTGAAGGATGTATTCAAAATTATTATGCCTAAAACTTCTTCATAGGGTGTGGCTGAAGATATTAAACTTACCGCTTACTGAAAGGCAACCCAGGCTTTTTGCTTTTGAATTTGCTTTTTCTTTTTAGTTTATCTTTCTTTCAGGATTAAGTTGGAGGAAGAACTACAAATTCATATTGAATGAAGAATAAATAAAGTTCAGATTGAGATCAAAAATATATTAAGTCAGATGAACTCTTTTCTTGATTATCTTCTTGTCATTTATCACACTCTATTTCTTTTTTCCATTGAGGACAATGAAATTAAGATGGGAGGAAGGATAAATAAATTTTTAATTAAGTCCTCAAGTATGGTAATAATTAGCCGTATATACCTAATTTCATCTAGATTTAAAGTTTTTCAGATATTTTAATCGATGATTGATTATTGGTCTAGAAAATTTTTAAAATATTAAGGACCAAATTATTAAGAAAACCTGATAAATGGTCAGGTCTAGAACAGACAAATTTTTGAGTGATTCTAAAAACCTTCTTCTAGCCTATATTCAATAAAAAATCTACTTTATATGGGTATGAATGAAAAAAAAGAAGAAAAAAATTATGAAAAAAAATCAAAAAAAAGATGGGGAAAATAAAAAGCAATATTGATCTTCTACCAAGTAATTAGATCCTATTGCCTAAGTAAGCAATATTATTCGCATCAAAAAGTGGGCAATGTGAACAAGCTTGTTATATAGTTAATTTTAACCTATAGCCTATTTGACTTGAGTAAGTAAGCTCGAGGGGTGTTCTACATGTAGTACCCTAAAGCCAACTGATTTGGAAGTCATTGGTCCAAAGCTTGCTACAAGGGTTAGATAGAAAGCTTAAGAGATTAAAACATTACACTAGCTTAAAAAAAAAAAGAAAAACTCTAGTACATACTAAAGATAGAGGATTTAAAGAATAAAAGTGAAAAATTGATCAAAAAAAAAGCTCTAAAATTTTATATTCTTTACTTAACCCTAATTTGGGATAGAATTAATAATTTTGATGAATTATTTCTTAAATCTCTGATCAGGTATCAACTGACTTTAAGATGACCTGAAGAACTTTCACATCTTATCGAATCAGTACATGCTTTTAATTTTTCTCTTTTTACTCAAGGACGAGTAAAACTCAAGTTGAGGGTGTGATAATTATCATAAAATATCAAATAAAAGCATATAATATAATATTTAATATTTATTTAAATATATTGATATTTTTTAGTTATCTTTTGTAGGAAAGAAGTCCATCAATTCAAAAAGCTTGATTTATGGGTTCAAACAAATCAAATTTGACAAAAATTGAAGCCAAAATGGATTTAAAATAAAAGAAGGATGCATGCGGTATTATAAAAATGAAGATACTATGCAATGAACCCAAAAAGAATATGCATGTCATTTGAAAGAAACAAATGTTTCTTTTTGGAAAAAGAAAAGAAAAAACATGTTTCTTTCAACGAATGTGAAAGCACTTTTCTTGTTCTTCATGCGGGGTGGAGTGGTGATGGCGCCATCGAGCGGCTGAGAGTGGATCACGCACGCGATCATATGGATGGGACAAGATCGGATTTTGATCTGATTTCTCTTGGTATCCATCACATGCTAACGTACGGTTGCTAACGCAATCGATGGAGTCTGATGGTGAAAAATAATTCCAACTTTGATCGGGATTTCCCAAGCGGTTTTCAGGTGATCCAGTGGCTCTTTCAGAGCGATCTAGTGGTCGAAACAAACTCCAGAAGTCATCTAATGGCCAGGATTCAATAGATTCAAACAATTCAAGCCAAACTCGAATTGGGCTTCAAAAATAGCTATGAAAAGTTCTGATTGTTCTCTATTTAAGGCCTATTATGCTAGAAAGAATAGAGAGCCCCTCTTGGGGGAAATCAGCCATACAAAGCCAGGTTCCTCTCTCTCTTCTTCTCCTCTCTTCCTCTTTCTTCTTTCTTTTTCTTTTCTTTTTCTTTTCTTTTTATTTTGGGAGATTTGAAGATGCTAGGAGCTGGAGAATTTTACATCATGCACGACTAAAGATTCGAGTTCTGGAAGAGTAGATGAAATCTTCTAACATGGGTTATATTTTTTTTTATTTTTTATAATTTTTTTATGCAATGAATAAATTATTCTCCTACCCAATCCTAAATTCTATCCTCCATGCATGAGATTTTAACATGCTTATTATTGATTGATATTTAAATAGGCTATGTTTATGAAGACGGATTGTGATCGAAAGATACAATCCATGCTCGATTTAATAGTTTATATTAGAGAGAATCGATATAAATCATGTTACAAATTTTTAAGAATTAAAGTATTGAGTAGCTTATGATTTTATTATGATGGATCATGATCGAAAGATATGGTTCATGCCCAAAAAAAATAGGTTATAATCAAAACTAAATTCATAAAAATATAAATTCTTGTATTAAAATAAATTATCATAACTATGCTAGAGATGGATTCAAAATTCCAGAATACTTTTAATTGACTCTTAAACCATAATTAAATTTTATTTATTTTTTTCTATTTTAATTTACTTAAATTTAAATTAATTTTTTTAATTTATTTATTTAAATTTTTATTTAATAAATTAATTTTATTTTTATTTATATTGAATACAACTTAGCCTTCAATCTTCGAGAAAATTGACATCTGACTCACCACCATTCTAATTAATAGGAAGATTAGTTTTAATTATCATTTGACGCTCTAATAATAAGTAGTCACCACCTCCTTTTCAATAGGAGGTGCTGGAGCGGTGACCTCGGTGGGTAGGCCCAAGGTCGGTAGGGGTGCTCCACCTCTGGAGCGGAGGTCACTGACAAGAGCATGATGTTGCTGTTACGACACCGTATTTATCAATTTAATTTTGACTTCTTAAATCAATTAAAAATAGGTAGCAAGTAATGAGTCGAATCGAATCCACAGAGAAGATAGTATTTTGATTTCAAAATCTTTGATTTTCATAAAAAAATTTTAAAAAAAATCAAAGTCAAAAAATAGAATTATAAATAAAAAAATTAAATGATGCAAAAAATTAAACTTGGTACTAAGATCTACTAGTTAGATCTTAGCATCTACTTGCAATAAAAATAAAGAATAATTAAAAATAAGGAGTAGAAATTAAATTATAATTAAAAATAAAGAGCTAAAATTTAAATAACCAGAAAAATAAATTTTGCATTAATTAAAAGTTTAGAATTTAAATACATAAAATTAAAAAAAAAAAAGAAAAAAAATAAAAATTAAAAGCAAGCTGATCTTTGATCTTGGATTGACGTTGGCATTGAGATGATGTAGAAATTCAGCTCTTCCTCTTGGTACCGTCTGCCTCGAAGCAATCTTGAATCCTAAGCATGATTTTAACCTATGCCATCACCTTCCATAGATCTTCACCACAATCAACCTCAACCGTAGGATGGCGCCTTTACTGTTTATGTGGACCGCATGGACCAACTACATCGTAGATCTAGACCAATCAATGCTCAACTTTGCTACTTGAAATGACCAAAATGCCTCGTGAGCCGTAATAGATTTTTTGTAAATCCTTCAAGGATCTTGGTCTACCATGTGCCAGCCTACGATTCACTGTCTTCTACTAAGTTGGTTGTCTATGCTTGGTTTCATCATCCGACGGGCTGGCTTATGTGGCTAAGCTGGCTTAGATGACGTACCGACTGAGCTGCTTTTGGTGGCTTGGTGATAAATACGATAAATTTATCAATAAAATTATTAATTTATTAATTAATTCATATTAACTTTTAAAAATTAATGATCAATTCATATATATTTTTGAAAAATTAATATTTTTATTAATTAAAAAATTAATTAAAAAATAATAAAATAAAAAAAATAAAATTTTATTATCAATAGAAAGAGCTCATTTTTTCAATCACAACGAAATAAGTTTTGAGCAAAATGAAGCTAAAATGGAGAAGATATGAATTTCTAAAGAAATAAAATAAATAAAAATTAAATAAAAAATAACATATGGCTTAGCCGGCTCAAGCCGTCGTGCCATATTAGTCGGCGCATCCAAACGCATCGAGCCAAGTTGACAAGCCGGCATGCCAAGCCAGCAACACTAGCCGACTCAACCGCGGAAGCTATCAGTTGGTCCACGATCCAGGCATGGACCACCAACTCAGTAGAAATCGATGAATCACGGAGCGACACATGGTGGACCTAGACCCTTAAAGTATTCACAGAAAATCTATCATGGCTCATAGGGCATTTTGGACTTTTCACTTGGCGACAGGAGGCGCTGATTCATTGCAATGTGTGGTGCAGCTGATCCACATGGTCCATGGGAGAAGTAATTGCATGATCATGCGGCTTTGGTTGCTTGTGGTCAAGATCGAATGATAGAAAAAATTTTCTACTTCAGTCTTCATGCGGATCGCCATCCAACGATAGTGCTCGATCCAGGGGATGATCCGACGGTGGAGAGAGCACCTGACGGTGATCAGGACTCCCAACGTGCGATCAGCGATCAGATTTTCTCCATCAATATACGATCAATGACCAAAATTTAATCCGACATGATCTGAGCTGATATGCATCCAATTTTGGCATTTTTTGGATCGTTTGATCCATATCTGACAGCCAGATTTCATTCAGAGTAACAGAATTCATCCAAGACTCCTTTTAATCTAATTTTCACTTAGTTTTCTCTATATTTTGACGATCAAAGATCTCCTTAGTCCCACATTACCTGCCGAAAAGTCTTCAGCCTTCCAACACCTATAAATAAGATCCCAGGCCTCCAGAGTCTAGAATCTTCGATCAAGGTGAAGCTTTGGTACAGGATGAAGCCAGACTTTGAATTAGAGACTGCTTCAAAGCAACGGATGCCGAGAAGAAGAGCTGGGCTTCTACACCATCTTTCTGCCAATGCCGATCCAAGATGAGAGATTTAGCTTGTTTTAATTTATTTTTCTTTTTTTTATATATTTAAAATATAAACTTTTTAATTAATGCAATATTTATTTTCATGTTCTTTCATTTCATGCTCTTTATTTTTGTTGCAATTTAATTTCTATACTTTAATTATTGCTTTTTATTTTATTGTAAGTAGATGCTAAGATATAACTAGTAGATCTTAGTACCAAGTTTAAATTTCTACATCTTATAATTTTTGCCTTTTATTTTCTGACTTCATTTTTTATTTCAAAACTCTTTTCAAATCTTTTTTTTTAAAAAAAATCAAAGATTTCAAAACTAAAACACTACCTTCCTTATGGATTCGACTCGACTCACTGCTAGCTACGTATTTTAAATTATTTTAAAAAGTTGGAATAAACTGATAAATATGGTATCTTAATAATAACATCACGATCGTATCAAGTTTTTGGCGTCATTATCGAGGAAGGCATGGATATTAAATTTATGATCTTTTTGATTTTTTATAAATAAATTATAAATATAATTTTTATTTTCTTATAAATATTACTTGCTATTTTTTTTTAATTTTGCAAAAAAGGAGGTTAAAGAATAAAAAGAACTAGGGCAAGGAACAAATCATTTAGTTTTGCTTGGTGAGATCAATCCTAACCCTAGTCCTCTTTTCTTTTTATTCATTTATTTATTTACTTTATTTTTAAATTAATTTAAAAAAATATTTATTTAAACAAAATTAAAAGCTCCATCAATAGATTAGAAATTCTAACTATTTAGAGAATGCATCATATCAGTTTTATTTTTATTTTTATTTTTTTTAGTGATTGCTGAAGGTAAGGTAAGCCTTTTAGAATTCAATTAGTTGCATGCATCTAATTTAAATTGTATAGAACCCTTTGATTGAAAATTTTTTATGCGTATTCATATTAAACCAAATTAAGAGCACAACCCAATTAAATAAGATAAGGTGGTGATTTGATCATCCTTCCTTGGTCCATAAATAATCAACCAACATCCTGCATTGACCTAAGCCTTTAATTTTAATATCAATTAGACATCAGCCCTTGGAGCTCGAGCTCAATAGGACAAGAAATCCTAAGAGTTGAATTAGGTTAGGATTAGTCAATTTGACTGATGTCTAGAAAAGTGGTTCAAGGATGATTGGGCCTAAAGGAAGGTGGTTCCTAATTGGTTTCGTTAGCTTACCTGGCCAAGCACAATTAGTGTCTAAGGCAAGCAACAAGAGAACTCCCACCGATCTTACACTTATCTGGCTAGTTGATTGGCCGATCCTACACTTGGAGTGCTCGAAGGCTGACTTGGAACTATTAGAAGCTGTCTAAGTCTAGGCTGATCTTAGGTTAGGATTAATTTGTTTGAAACTTGTTTGAAAATAAAAATTTTTACTTTAGGTATTTTCAATCTCTATTGCCCTAACATAACGTTGCCCCAGCATAATGGAAAGTTATGTTGCATGGTTGTCCTAGGGTATGAAAAGATTGAATTAACTTAGAACTAAAAAAAAGAGAGTTTAAAAAAAATAAAATAAAATATAAAAAAAAGATTGAGGACATTGAGAATATAGTGAATTCTCCAACACCCGTATGGAGAAGGATTTTAGGTCAACTAGTCAAAATGGATTTAGTTCCTATTTTAGATCCTACAACCTCAACATCCATAATAGATTTAGCAAATCAACCTCAGCCTCAAACTCTTAAGGACTTATGTTATCCAGTTGATTCTGTCCAACCCTCTTGCATCAGGTTGTCCCAACCCATAGCAAATAATTTTGAAATTAAACCTCAAATCATTAACATTTTTCCAAAATTCATGGAAATAGAGGATGCATATATATTCATTAGAGAATTTGAAGAGATTTCTACAACCATGAAGCTACAGTAATTATCAGAGGATGAAATCAAACTGAGATTATTCAATTTTATCCTTAAGGATAATGCCAAAAAGTGGTTTTATAGTCTTCCAAATCAATCTATCACGACCAAGGAGGGCTTTGTGAGAATATTCTTAAAAAAAAAAAAAAATCATCATAAAATAGCTGGAATTAGAAATGAAATAAACCAATTCTATCAACTAGCTAGTGAATCATTTTGGAAATACTTCGACTGATTCAAGAACCTCTTGACCCAATGCCCACACCATGGAATAGAAACTTGAAAGCTATGCCAAATAATTTATGAAGGGTTAGATTCAAATTCCCGAACAATGCTAGAGTCCATCTGCTAGGGATAATTTATGTACAAAGAACCAAATGAAGCCTGGCGATTTCTAGAAGACCTAGTCGAGAAATGTTTATAGTAGAAAACAACTAGGGAACTAGAAAAATCCACACCTTCAAGAGGTAGAATATATCAAATTCAAACCTCCCTAGCTGCAAAAGCCAAAATTGCAACTTTGACACATAGGCTAGAGGCCTTAGAACTTTAGAGACCAGCTAGTGTGAACCGAGTATGGGTGCAATGCACCAGACCATGTCCTTGAGGAATGTCCCCTCCCAATGAACCAATTAGATAATGGATGTGCACAAGTGAATGTCACATATCAGAGACCATTGAACAATCCCTATGCACCCAGTTATAACTTAGGTTGGAGGAATCATCCAAATTTTTCATGATCATAAAACCCAAATGTAGGCGGTCCAAGTTTCAATCAGTAGAACCCAAGGCCTAAACCTGTGATAAACACCCTGCCACCACCAGGTTTTAATATTAATGAAAAGAAACTTAGTTCTTCAGAGAAATGCCTGGAAGTCCTAGCCAAATCTAATGCTGACACCAATGCCACCTTAAGCAATTTCATGCAAACCATGGGCCAAATTCTGAATTCAAATTCTCAAGCCATAGCTCGCTTAGAAATGCAAGTGAGTCAGCTAGCATCTACCATAAGTGAACGTGAATAAGGTAGGCTACCTAGCCAACCTGAGCCTAACCCAAGGAATCAAAATGGTAGACCATCCTAAGGAAATTAGGTTAATTGAGTTAATGCTATTCATTCCTTAAGATCAGAAAAATAAGTGGATAATAAGGTAGATACACCTGATACTAGAGAAGACTTGAGTGTTGAGTCTGTTGAGCCACCCAATGAATAATCTACCTTACAAACTCAAGCTCCTGAAACTGATAGTGCACCAAACTAGATGCCTATAATCTCTAGAGCTTCTTTTCCAAATCAATTAAGGTGTAATAAATAATTGGAATATTTAGACAAAATGTTAGAGATATTTAAGCAAATTTAAGTAAATATTCCTCTACTAGACATGATCCAATAAGTTTCAACTTATGCCAAATTCTTAAAAGATCTTTACACCAAAAAAAAGATGACTAATATACCAAAGAGAGCTTTCTTAGCAGCCAGTGTGAGTGCATATTTGTTAAGTCATATGCCTATAAAGTATAAAGACCCAGGGTCTCCAATAATTTCATGTGTCATAGGAGAAATCCACATTGAGAAGGTGTTACTTAATTTAGGGGCTAGTATAAATATTTTGCCCTATTCAGTTTATGAGCAATTAAGGATTGGAAAAGCTTCAGCCAATAGGGATCACATTACAACTAGCAGACCAATCTTTTAGGATTCCCAAGGGAATGGTAGAAGATGTTTTGATTAAGGTTGGAAATTTTATCTTTCCAGTTGATTTTGTCATTTTAGACACTGAGCCAATATCAAATCCTTAGGGTCAAATTTTAGTGATTTTAGGAAGACCATTCCTAGCTACTGCTAATGCTGAAATCAATTATCGAAATGGACTTATGAAACTATCTTTTGAAAACATGACTATCGAGCTAAATATTTTTAATTTGGAATAGGAATCTATCAAGCACGCTAATGTAAGTGTAATCCAAGATGAAATTTATGAACCTATAGACATTAGCGATGAGAAAGTCGATCTTGAATCTAGTATCTGGCCAACCCATGAATATGAGAACCTAGATAAGATAGATAATAAAAATGGCCAGAGATGAGAGCCTCCCACTGAACCACTCATAGAAATGACTAAACCATCATCGAGTCATCAAAAGAAGAGGCACCCAAAGTAGAGTTGAAACCCCTCCCTGAGCACCTCAAGGATGTATATTTAGGTTCAAAGAAAATCTTGCCTATAATTATTGCATCAAACCTAATCCTAACCAAGAGGAGGAATTGTTAGCAATCTTAAGAGAAAATCGAGAAGCAATAAGCTAGACCATGGTAGACATTAAAGGAATAAGCCCTTCCATAGTTCAACATAGGGTACACCTAGAGGAATAGGTTAGTACTGAAGCTAACTGCATAGAAGAACCTGAGCCAGGAACTAGTACTGATGCTAGTTCTAGTTTAAATGAGATAGACATAGAAAAAAAGAGAATAGATGATTTATCCGAGACTTATAAACCTAATGTCTTGTTCCCTTCAACCATAGAAGCTGATTCTTCTTGCAAAAATCAAGAGGCATGCAATGAAGTATCAATGGAGTTGTTTAAGGAAGATCATATTAATTTACCTCTAGAATTAAAATCATCTTTAGTCACCCTTCCAGCACCCATTGAATCAAACTTAACTCCTAATACAAAAACTCAATTCATGAGCATTTTAGAAGAACAAATTGGAGAAATTCTTAATAACATAGGTCTGAGAATGGGATCACAAATTATGTTCTCCTAATTAATAATGAATATATCAATAATGGGATTATAAATCAACTTTCTAAGATTGACAATCCAAAACCATTGGAATTTGTCAATCCAATATTCGACATAGGATATTAAGTTGCGTTGTGTCTGACTGAAGATGGTAAACTTAGTGCTTGTTGGGAGGCAACACAATATTTAGTTTTCTTTAGTTTAATTTATCTTTTCAGTTGATTTTCTTTTTAGGATAATTTGAATAAGTTGGAGGGAGAGCTTAAATTTTCAAAGGCATGTGTTGGAACAAAAATATGAGTCAGGTGTATTCTTTCATGTTCTTTATTAGATCTTTTAATTTTCTTCTCCATTGAGGACAATGTCGATTAAGTTGGAGGTGTGAAAATAAAAATTTTAAAATTTTAAGTCCTCAAACAAATTAGTATTTAGTATTTAGACACCTGATTATGCTTAAGAATTAAATTAAACTAAGCATTTTTTAAAAAAAAATTGATGCATAGATCAGAGAATCTGTGAGATACTGAGGAATCAAGTATTAAAAAAATTCAATAAAGAGTTAAGTCTAAAACATAAAAAGTTTTTCTTTTAAGCATTTCTAATTTTGTCTACTAGCATCAAAGAAAAGTCTACTTTTTATAGTTTTTGTGTAGGATAACTATACGTTTCTTCATATAATCTTTTTTTAAAAGTAGTTTTCAAGTACTTCTCACTAACCATGCCTCTTTGCCTAAGCAAGCATTGAGTTTTGCATCAAAAGGTAGGAAGGGCAAAAAAGCTCATTATAAAGCTAGTCTTAACTCCTAGTCTATTTGATTCGAGCTAGTAAGCCCGAGGGATATTGATAGGAACGCGATGCTGTCGTTAAGAAACCGTGTTTATCAATTTAATCCGACTTCTTAAAATCATTGAAAATACGTAGATAGTAGTGAGTCGGGTCGAATCCACAGGGAAGGTAGTGTTTCTAGATTTGAAATCTTTAATTTTTTTGAGAAGAAAAAGAAAATGATTTGAATTTTGAAATAAAAAAATTGAAGTCGGAAGATTGAAAATAAAAATTAAAAGATGCAGGAATTTAAATTTGGTACTAAGATCTACTAGTTAGATCTTAGCATCTACTTGCAAAGCAATAATTTAAAGTGCAGAAATTAAATTGCAATAAAAATAAAAAGCAAGAAATTAAAATATAAAAATAAAAATTTTTATTAACTAAAATTTTAAAATTTAAATACATAAAATTTAAAAAGAAAAGATAATAAAATAAAATAGCCTGATCTCTGATCTTGGATCGGCATTGGCAGAAAGATGGTGTAGAAGCTCGGCTCTTCTTCTCGGCACCCGTTGCTTCGAAGCAGCCTTTAACCCATAGCCTGGCTTCGCCCTATACCAAAGCTTCATTTTGATCGGAGATATTGATTTCTGATGGCCTGGGGTTCTTTTTATAGAGCTAGGAGGGCTGGATATTTTTTCTAAAGGCAATATGGGACTAATAGCCTTTGTAATCGTAAAAATACAAAGAAATTCGGATAAAATTTGAATCAAAACAGCTCAGATATGACTCTGATAAATCTGATAAAATCCAGCCATTCAACAGGAATCCAACGGTCCAAAAATCATCAAAATCGGATGCAGATAAGCTTAGATCGGGTCGGATTAAATTCTGGCCGTTGGATCGCGCTTGATCGAGGAAATCTGGCCGCAAATCGTGCTTCGGGAGTCTTGATCACCGCCGGCAGCATTCTGGACCGTCAGATCTTCATCACTTGGTTTTCTGGCCATTGGATCGCACCAGATAGCTTAATAGAATTTGAATCAAGCCTTGGAAATCACCACCGCCGTCCGATCATGACCGCAATCAACCGCAGCCGTCCGATCGCGCAATTACTATTCCCATGGACCGGATGGACCGGCCGCACCGCACACCACAGCCAATCAGCGCTTTTGTCACCGAGTGAAATGACCAGATTGCCCTGTGAGCCGCGATAAATTTCTGTAGACCCTTTAAGGGTCTAGGTCCGCCACGTGGCAATCTCTGATTCGCCGGATTTTACTGAGCTGGAGGTCCACGCCTGGATCGTGGACCGGCTGATGGCTTCAACGGCTGAGTCGGCTTTGATGGCTCGGCTTGGCTTGGTGGCTCGGCTTGCGGAGCCGGCTGAGCCATTTTCTTTTTTTATTTAATTTTTATTTAATTTATATTTTTTAAAAATTCATATCTTTTTCATTTTAGCTCTGTTTTACTTCGAAATTTATTTCATTGTGATCAAAAAAATGAGCTCTTTCTATTGATGATAAAATTTTATTTTTTAATTTTTATTTTTTTTATTATTTTTTTAATTAATTTTTTAATTAATAAAAATATGAATTTTTTAAAAATTATATATAAATTGATTATTAATTATTAAAAATTAATATAAATTAATTGATAAATTAATACTTTTATTGGTGAATTTATGATGTTTATCACACCCCCCAACTTAAGCTTTGCTCGTCCTTGAGTAAAGAAAGAATTTAGTTTTAAATACCTTTTAACTTTAGAGTTTCGAATTTTACCTAAGCAATTTTCAAAATGGCCATTGATATTCAGTAGAGCTTAAATGAGATATATCATTGGGGTATTAATACTTATCAATAAAAAAATTAAGTAAAAAAATAATAAATTTTTTAGAACTTTTTCTAAATTATTCCACTTTTATCTCTGATTTGTCTAAACTTTCATATAGGCAGGTGTATTGCTACTTTCATCCTTCATTTATTAATTTTTATTTTCACATTGCCCTACTTTTTAACGCGAATATCATTGCTTACTTAGGCAACGGGACCCGATTACTCGGTGGGAAACCAATGTTTTTTTTTTTTTTTTTTTTTTTTTTTTTTTTTTTTTTTTTTTTTTAACGTTGTACCACTATTGAATGTCTTAACTCCTTAAGCTTTCTATTTGATCCATGTAGCGAGTCTTGGGCCAATGACTCCTAAACCAGTTGGCTTTAGGGCACTAGGTATAGAATACCCCTCGGGCTTACTAGCTCGAATCAAATAGGCTACGAGTTAAGACTAGCTTTACAACGAGCTTCTTTGCCCTTCCCACCTTTTGATGCGAAACTCAATGCTTGCTTAGGCAAAGAGGCCCGGTTACTCAGTGAGAAGTACTTGGAAACTATTTTATTAAAATAAATTTTTATATGAAGAAATGTATATTTACCCTACACAAGCCTATAAAAAGTAGACTTTTCTTTGATGCTAGTAAAAATAATTAGAAATGCTCCAAAGAAAAAATTTTTATGTTCTGGACTTAACTCTTTATTGAATTTTCTTAATACTTGATTCCTCAATATCTCACAAATTCTCTGATCTGTGTATCAATTTTCTTTTAAAAATGCTTAGTTTAATTCAACTCTTAAGCATAATTAGGTGTCTAAATACTAACTTTTTCGAGGACTTAAAATTTTAAAATTTTTATTTTTCTCTCCCCCCAACTTAATCGACATTGTCCTCAATGGAGAAGAAAAAATAAAGGATGTAATAAAAAAAATGGAAGAATACACCTATATTTTATTTATTTATTTATTTATTTATTTATTTATTTATTTTATTTTATTTTTTTGGTCCAGCACATGCCTTTGAAAATTTGAGCTCTCCCTCCAACTTATTCAAATTATCCTAAAAAGAAAATAAGATAAATTAGATAAAAATTAAATATTGGGTTGCCTCCCAACAAGCGCTAAGTTTACCGTCTTCAGCCAGACACAATGTAGCTCACTATCCTGTGTCGAATATTGGATTGACAAATTCCAATGGTTTTGGATTGCTAATCTCAGAAAGTTGATTTATAATCCCATTATTGATATATTCACTATTAATTTTTGGGATATATTTTATGATTCCATTCTCAGACCCATGTTTATTAAGAATTACTCCTATTTGTTCTTCTAAAATGCTCATGAATGGAGTTTTAGGAGTTAAGTTTGATTCAATGGGTGCTGGAATGGTGACTAAAGGCGATTTTAATTCTGGAGGTAAATTAATGTGATCCTGCTTAAACAACTCCATTGACATTTCATTACATGCCTTTTGATTTTTATAAGAAGAACCAGCTTCTAGGGTTGAAGGGAATAGGACATTAGGTTTATAAGTCTCGGGTAAATCATCTATTCTCTTTTTTCCTATTTCTATCTCATTTAAATTGGAACTAGCATCAGTACTAATTTCTGGCTTGGGTTCTTCTATGTGGTTAGTCTCAGTACTAACCAATTCCTCTAAATTTTTATTTTAGCTAGCATCAGTACTAGCCTCTCTCACCTGATCTTAGTATGGGTCCATAAGAATCCTATAGCTTTTAAGTTCAGGAATTACTTTGGTATTCTCTAATTGGGGATTCTTAGATGAAACATTAGATTGATAATTTAATCCAGGTGGTTGGTAGTCATTAGGTGGGTTATTTAAAATTGGTAGGTTCGGTAGTTGATCTAGTTCTCTCCTCATGTTAGACTCAACTAATTGTCCTATTTGAGCTTCTAGTCTGGCGATAGATTGCTGTTGAGTTAGAATTAATTGTTGAAGTTGGTTAAATCTATCATCAGCTAGATTGGTCTGTTGAGAAGGTGGGTATGAAGGCTGATTATAATATGATGGCTGGTTAAACTGACTAGGCTGACCATTATTATAGGCATAATTTTGATAATTTTGCTCAAGTGAAATTTGGGTCTGAGCCTGAGTCTGTTGGGATGTCCAAGAAAAATTAAAGTTACTCCAATCTGAATTATATGAATTTGAAAATGGATCACTAATCAATTTGGAGTATCCTTGAGTAGCTTGAACTTGTTCTTGGATAAAATATGGAAACTGTGCAGTTATAGGATATTCACTTACATGATGGGTTGGACTAGCATAGATTGAATAATTCTCCTGATAATTAGAAGATTGTTGACCTAGGATTAGGAGTTGATCTATTTTCTGATCAAGAAGGTCAACTTTATCTAATTTTTGGACTATTAGATTTATATTAGCCATTTGATTATTATGTTTAATATGAATCAACCATTTAATTAAGTTCAACTAAATCAGAAAAAGCGATTTCCTACCATGCATGTATTAGTGTAACCCTAATGTATGGTTCAAAAAATTTTAGAATTTTTTTTAATTAATTTTTTTTTATTATTATTTTATTATATTAAAAATTAATTAATTTTTTTTTAATTATTTTATTTGTTAATTTTAATTTAATTTAATTTAATTTAATTATTAATTTTTAGTTAGTTTAATTTTTATTTTATTTTATTTTTAGAGGAGAAAGGAGAAGAAAGAAAAAAGAGTTCTAAAGAAGAGGTCCTAAGGAGTCCTAGAACTAAGAAGAAAGAGAAGAATTAGGTTTAATTAGATTTAATGTTGGTTAGCAATCAAGTTGGTCAATCAATCCTGACTAAGGGTTATCCTAGATCTAGACAGCTCCTAACTGCCAAGGTCACCTTCAAGCCCTCCAAGTGTAGGATTAGCCAATCAACTAGCCAGGTAAGTGTAAGGTCGGTGGGAGTCCCCCCGTTGCTTGCCTTAGACACCAATTATGCTTGGCCAGGTAAGCGAACGGAACCAATTAGAAACCACCTTCCTTCGGATGCAGTCGTCCCTGAACCACTTTCCTAGACACCAGTCAAATTGATTTATCCTAACCCGGTTCAACTCTTAGGATTCCTTGTCCTATTGAGCTCGAGTTCCTAGGGTTGATGTCTAATTGATTTTAAAATTAAAGGCTTAGGTCAATGCAGGATGCTGGTTGGTTGTTTGTGGGCTAAGGAAGGGTGATCAAATCCCCATCTTATCTTGTTTAATTAGGTTATGCCCTTAATTTGATTTAATATGAATATGCACGAAGAAAAAAAAAAAATTCAATCAAAGGATTTTATGCAATTTAAACTAGATGCATGCAACTAATTGAATTCTGAAAGGCTTACCTTGCTTTCAGCAATCACCAAAAAAAAATAAAAAAAAACAAAAATAAAACTAATATGATGCAAGCTCTAAACAGTTAGGATTTCCAATCTTATCATGAGGCTTTTAATTAGGTTTAAATAGATATTTTTTTAAATTAATTTAAAAATAAAATAAATAAATAAATAAATAAAAAGAAAAGAGGACTAGGATTAGGATTGATCTCACCAGGCAAAACTTCTGATTCTTTTTTGTTTTTTTTTTTTTCTTTTCCTGCAAAATAATAAAAAAAAATTAGCAAGAAAATAAAAATTTTATTTATAATTTATTTATAGAAAAATCAAAGAGATCAAAAATTTAATATCCGTGCCTTCCCCGGCAGTGGCGCCAAAAACTTGATAGGGACGCGATGCTGTCGTTAAGACACCGTGTTTATCAGTTTAATCCGACTTCTTAAAATCATTGAAAATACGTAGATAGTAGTGAGTCGGGTCGAATCCACAGGGAAGGTAGTGTTTTTAGATTTGAAATCTTTGATTTTTTTGAGAAGAAAAACAAAATGATTTGAATTTTGAAATAAAAAAATTGAAGTCGGAAGATTGAAAATAAAAATTAAAAGATGCACGAATTTAAATTTGGTACTAAGATCTACTAGTTAGATCTTAGCATCTACTTGCAAAGCAATAATTTAAAGTGCAGAAATTAAATTGCAATAAAAATAAAAAATAAGAAATTAAAATATAAAAATAAAATTTTTATTAACTAAAATTTTAGAATTTAAATACATAAAATTTAAAAAGAAAAGACAATAAAATAAAATAGCCTGATCTCTGATCTTGGATCGGCATTGGCAGAAAGATGGTGTAGAAGCTCGGCTCTTCTTCTCGGCACCCGTTGCTTCGAAGCAGCCTTTAACCCATAGCCTGGCTTTCGCCCTATACCAAAGCTTCACCTTGATCGGAGATATTGATTTCTGATGGCCTGGGGTTCTTTTTATAGAGCTAGGAGGGCTGGATATTTTTTCTAAAGGCAATATGGGACTAATAGCCTTTGTAATCGTAAAAATATAAAGAAATTTGGATAAAATTTGAATCAAAATAGCTCTGATACGACTCTGATAAATCTGATAAAATCCAGCCATTCAATAGGAATCCAACGGTCCAAAAATCATCAAAATCGGATGCAGATAAGCTCAGATCGGGTCGGATTAAATTCTGGTGTTGGATCGCGCTTGATCGAGGAAATCTGGCCGCAAATCGCGCTTTGGGAGTCTTGATCACCGCCGGCAGCATTCTGGACCATCAGATCTTCATCACTTGATTTTCTGGCCGTTGGATCGCACGAGATAGCTTAATAGAATTTGAATCAAGCCTGGAAATCACCACCGCCGTCCGATCATGATCGCAATCAACCGCAGCCGTCCGATCGTGCAATTACTATTCCCATGGACCGGATGGACCGGCCGCACCGCACACCGCAGCCAATCAGCGCTTCTGTCGCCAAGTGAAATGACCAGATTGCCCTGTGAGCCGCGATAAATTTCTGTAGACCCTTTAAGGGTCTAGGTCCGCCACGTGGCAATCTCTGATTCGCCGGATTTTACTGAGCTGGAGGTCCACGCTTGGATCGTGGACCGGCTGATGGCTTCAACGGCTGAGTCAGCTTTGATGGCTCGGCTTGGCTTGGTGGCTCGGCTTGCGGAGCCGGCTGAGCCATTTTCTTTTTTTATTTAATTTATATTTTTTAAAAATTCATATCTTTTTCATTTTAGCTTCGTTTTACATGAAATTTATTTCGTTGTGATAAAAAAAATGAGCTCTTTCTATTGATGATAAAATTTTATTTTTTAATTTTTATTTTTATTTTTTATTTTTTAATTAATTTTTTAATTAATAAAAATATGAATTTTTTTAAAAATTATATATAAATTGATTATTAATTATTAAAAATTAATATAAATTAATTAATAAATTAATATTTTTATTAGTGAATTTATGATGTTTATCAGATATTCTATACCTAGTGCCCTAAAGCCAACTGGTTTGGGAGTCATTAGCCTAAGACTCGCTACATGGATAAGATAGAAAGCTTAAGGGGTTAAGACACTCAATAGTGATACAATATTTTTTTTTTAAAAAAAATATTGATTTTCCATCAAGTAATCAGGTCCTATTGCCTAAGTAAGCAATGATATTCGCATCAAAAAGTGGGTAATGTAAAAATAAAAATCAATAAATGAAGGATGGAAGTAGCAATACACTTACCTATATGAAAGTTTAGACAAATCAGAGATAAATGTTGGATAATTCAGAAAAAGTTTAAAAAAATTTAATATTTTTTATTTAATTTTTTTATTAATAAATATTAATACACCAATGATATATCTCACTTAAGCTCTACTGAATATCAATAGCCATTTTGAAAATTACTTAGGTAAAATTCAAAACTCTAAAATTAAAAAGTATTTAAAACTAAATTCTTTTTTTACTCGAGGATGAGCAAAGCTTAAGTTGGAGGGTGTGATAAGTACCATAAATTTATCAATAAAAATATTAATTTATCAATTAATTTATATTAAATTTTAAGAATTAATGATCAATTCATATATATTTTTAAGAAATCAATATTTTTATTAATTAAAAATAATAAAAAATAAAAAAATTATTATCAGTGGAAAGAGCTCATTTTTTTGATCATAACAAAATAAGTTTCCAACAAAATGGAGCTAAAAAGGAGAAGATATGAATTTTTTAAAAAATAAAATAAATAAAAATTAAATGAAAAATAACATATGGCTCAATCGGCTCAAGCCGCCACGCCATATCAGTCGGTGCATCCAAATGCATCGAGCCAAGCCAACAAGCTGGTGCACCAAGTCAACAACGCTAGCCGACTCAACCATGGAAGCCATTAGTCAGTCCACGATTCAGGCATGGACCGCCAACTCAGCAGAAATCAGTGAATCATGGAGCGACACGTGGTGGACCTAGACCCGTAAAGGATTCATAGAAAATCTATCATGGCTCACAAGGCATTTTGGACTTTTCACTTAATAACAAGAGGCGCTGATTCATTGCGATGTGCGGTGCAGCCAGTCCACGCGGTCCATGAGAACAGTAATTACGTGATCATGCGGCTCTGGTTGCTTGCGGTCAAGATCGAACGATGGAGGAAATTTCCTACTTCAGGCTTCATGCGGATCGCCATCCAATGGCAGTGCTCGATCTAGGGGATGATCCAATGGTGGAGAGAGCACCTGATGGTGATCAGGACTCCCAACGCATGATTAGTGGCCAGATTCTCTCCATCAACATGCGATCAACGGTCAGAATTTAATCCGACCTAATCTGGACCGATATGCATCCAATTTTGACATTTTTTGGATCGTTTGATCCATATCTGATAGCCAAATTTCATCCAGAGCAAAAGAATTCATCCAGGACTCTTTTTAATCTAATTTTTACTCAAATTTCTCTATATTTTGATGATCAAAGATCTCCTTAGTCCCACATTGCCTACAGAAAAGTCTCCAGTCTTCCAACAACTATAAATAAGACTCCAAGGCTCTAGAGTTCAGAATCTTTGATCAAAGTGATGCTTTGGTACAGGATAAAGTCAGTCTTTGAATTAGAGGCTACTTCAAAGCAGTGGATGCCGAGAAGAAGAGCTGGGCTTCTATACCATCTTTCTACCAATGCCGATCCAAGATCAAAGTTTCAGTCTATTTTATTTTTTTATGTATTTAAATTATAAACTTTTTAATTAATATAATATTTATTTTCATGTTCTTTAATTTCATGCTCTTTATTTTTATTGTAATTTAATTTTTATACTTTAATTATTACTTTTTATTTTATTGTAAGTAGATGCTAAGATCTAACTAGTAGATCTTAGTACCAAGTTTAAATTTCTACACCTTATAATTTTTACCTT
Source organism: Cocos nucifera (assembly GCA_006176705.1). Lineage (NCBI taxonomy): Eukaryota > Viridiplantae > Streptophyta > Magnoliopsida > Arecales > Arecaceae > Cocos > Cocos nucifera. The sequence continues at coordinate 70,470 of QRFJ01003923.1, forward strand.
TTATTTTCTAACTTCACTTTTGATTTCAAAACTCTTTTAAAACTTTTTTTCTTTAAAAAAATTAAAAATTTTAAAATTAAAATACTACCTTTCCTGTGGATTCGATCCAACTCACTGCTAGCTACATATTTTTAATTATTTTAAGAAGTCCAATTAAACTGATAAACAAGGTCTCTTAATGATAACATCACGATCTTATTACTTGACTGAGTGCACCGACTTGGCTGGGTGAGCCGACTAAAGACAAATTAATTTTTTTTATTTTTTTAAAAATTCATATCATGTCCATTTTAACTCTGATTTGCTCCAAACTTATTTCTTTATGATAAAAAAATGAGCTATTTGCATTGATAGATATATTTTCTAAAATAGATAAATAAAATTATTTAATTTTTAAAAATAAAAATAAATAATTTATAAATTAATAATTTTATTGATATTTTTATGATACTTATCACATCTTTCAACTTAAGCTTTGCTCATCCTCGAGTAAAAAAAGAATTTAGTTTTAGATATCATTTAACTTTTGAGTTTCAAATTTTACCTAAGCAAAGTTCAAAATAGCTATTAATGTTCAGTAGAGCATAAATGAGGTATGTCATTAGGGTATTATACTTATCACTATAAAAATTATGTGAAGAATATTAATTTTTTTTAACTTTTTTCTAAATTATTCTATCTTTATTTCTAAACCATCTAAACTTTCATATGGATAAGTGTATTGTTACTTCCATCCTTCATTTATTAATTTTTTTATTTATATTATCCATTTTTTGAGGTGAATATCATTGCTTACTTAGGCAAGGGGATCAGTTACTCGATGAAAAATTATTTTTTTTAATGTTGTAGCATTGTTGAGTGCCTTAATTTCTTAAGCTTTCTATTTGATCTATGTAGCGAGTCTTGGACCAATGACTCTCAAACTAGTTGACTTTAGGATTTTAGGTATAAAATATCCCTCGGACTTACTAGTTCAAATCAAATAGGCTACGAGTTAAGACTAACTTTATAACTAGCTTTTTTATCCTTTTCATCTTTTGACATGAAACTCAATACTTGTTCAGGTAAAGAGATCTGATTATTCAGTGAAAAATAGTTAAAAATTATTTTATTTTAATAAATTTATTTTTTTATAAAAAATATATAGTTATCCTGCATAAGCCTATAAAAAATAGATTCTTCTTTGATGCTGATAGAAAAAATAGAAATACTCAAAGAAAAAATTTTTATGTTCTTGACCTAACTCTTTATTGAATTTTCTTAATACTTGATCCCTTAATATCTCATAAATTCTCTAATCTGTAAATTTTTTTTAAAAGAAAATGCTTAGTTTAACTTGATTCTTAAGCATAATCGTGTATCTAAATGCTAAATACTAATTTTTTTAAGGATTTTAAAAAATTTAAAAATTTTATTATTCTCTCCTTCTAACTTAATCAACATGGTCCTCAGTGAAGAAAAAAATAACGAGTATAATAAAAAATAGAAAAAAATACATCTAACTTAATATTTTTGTGGTTCAGCATGATTTTAAAAATTTGGACTCTCCCTCTAACTTATTTAAAATGATCTAAAAAGAAAATAAATTAAATAAATAAATTATATAAAAAAATTAAATATTAGGTTGGCTCCCAACAAGCGCTAAGTTTACTGTCTTTAGCTAGACAAAAGGTAGTCTATATACCCCATATCAAATACTGGATTGATAAATTCTAATGATTTTAAATTTTCAATCTCAAAAAGATAGTTTATTATTATTTTATTAATAAATTTATTTTTAATTATAAAAATATATTTTGTAATCCCATTCTCAGATCCTTGTTTGTCAAGAATTTCTCCTATTTGTTCTTCTAGAATGCTCATGAATTGAGTTTTTGGGTTAGGAGTTATGTTTGATGCAATGGATATTGGAAGGATGATTAAAGATGATTTTATTTCTAAAAATAAATTAATATGATCTTGTTTAAATAACTCCATTGGCTCTTTATTACATGCCTCTTGGTTTTGGTAAGAAGAATCGGCTTCTAAGGGTGAAGAAAATTATACTATTGGTTTATAGGTCTCAGATAAATCATCCACTCTCTTCTTTTCTTTATCAGTCTCATTTAAATTGGAATCAACATTAATACTAATTTTGAACTTAGATTCTTCTATATGGTTAGTCTCAGTGCTAACCTTTTTTCTAAATTATTATTTTAGCTAGCATTAGTATTAGCCTCTCTCACCTGATCTTGGTATGGATCCATAAGAATTCTATAACTTTTAAGTTCAAAAATTATTTTGGCATTTTCTAATTGGAGATTTTTAGGTGAGATATTGGATTGATAATTTGGTCCAGATGATTGGTGGATATTAGGTGGGTTGTTTATAAGAATCGATTGACTTGATAATTGACTTAGTTCTCTCCTCATGTTAGACACAACTAATTATCCTATTTGTACTTCTAGCTTGATGATAGATTATTATTGATTCAGGATTAATTATTTTGAAGTTGATTAAAGCTATCATCAACTAGATTGGTCTGTTGAAGAGGTGGGTATGACGGCTGATTATAATATGATGGTTGGATAAATTGACTAAGCTGACCACTATTATGGGCATAATTTTGATATTAGGGCCTATTTTGATAAACAGATAGAATTTAGGTCTAAGCTTGAGTCTGTTGGGATATCCAAGAAAAATTAGGATGGTTCCTCCAATTTGGATTATATGTATTTGAAAATGGATCATTAATCGATTTGGAGTAATCTTGAGCAGCTTGAACTTATTCTTGGATGAAAGATAGAAATTGTGCAGCCATAGGATATTCACTTATATGATGGGTTGGGCTAGCACAAATAGAATAAATCTCCTAATAATTAGGGGGTGATGTGTATTGAGTGGAAGATTGTTGACCTAGGGTAAGAAGTTGATCTAATTTCTGGGCAAGAAGATCCATTTTATTTATCCAGTTCAAATCAGCCGTAGAACTATATTTTGGATGTTTAAATTCATAGATCCCTATCCACTTTTAGTAGAAAGATAATAAAGCATGGTTAATTGAGTTTTTACTCAAGGTTTCAAATAAGGCATAGGCTTCATCCTCACTTTTATTCATGAATGCACCTCCATAGGATGCATCTACCAATTATCTATATTGGTCTCCTAAACTCTCATAGAAAGTTTGAACAATTTATCACTTAGACAGACCATAATGTGGACATTTTCTAAGAAGTTTCTTAAGTCTCTCCTATGACTCGTAAATTTGTTCTCCTAGAAACTGAGCAAATCCAGTGATAGCTTACCTCATGGTGTTGGTTCGGCCTATGGAATAAATTTTTTTAAAAAATTCACTTTGCAATTCAGTCCAAGTTTGGATTGATCTTCCTATTGTGCCAAGCCAGTACTTGGTATTGTCTTTTAATGAAAAAGAGAATAAAATTAGTCTAAGGGCATCATCAGACAAATCTTGGATTTTCACCATAAAGTAGATTTCTGAGAATTCATTCAGATGCTTATGAGGATCTTCATTGGTGTTTCTATAGAAAGATGAGAGCATCTGGATTATAGTCGGCTTGATCTCATAGTGGGTAGCATGGCTATCAGGTAACTGGATATAAGTCAATGGGTTATAGATGGAAGAAATAAAATATTCCTTCATCTGCCTAAGTGGTTCTTTAAAATTTTCAGTCATTTGATAATTAGGTTTAATATGGTTTAGCCATTCAATTTTATGATTAGATTTAACTAGGTTAGAAAAAGCGATCTCCTACCATACATGTACTAGTGCAATCTTAACATGTGGTTCAGAATTATAAAAAAATTGAATTTTTAAAAAAATAAATTTTTTATTATTTAATTATTATTATTTTAATTTTTAATTTTTTTATTTTATTTATTATTTTTAATTTAGTTTATTTTATTTTAATTTATTTTTATTTTATTTTATTTTATATTTGGAGAAAAAAAGAAGAAGAAAGAAAGAAGAGTTCTAAAGAAGAGGTCCTAAGGAGTCCTAGAGCTAAGAAGAGAGAGAGAGAAATTAGGTTTAATTAGGTTTGATGTTGCTTAGCAATCAAGTTAGGCAAACAATCCTGACTAAGGATTATCCTAGATCTAATTAGCTCCTAACTACTAAGGTCACCTTCAAGCCCTCAAGTATAAGATCAACTAATCAACTAGCTAGGTAAGTGTAAGGTCGGTGGGAGGCTTCCCATTGCTTATCTTAGACATCAATTATGATTAGCCAGGTAAGCTAATAGAACCAATTATAAATTACCTTCCTTCAGACCTAGTCATCCTTGAACTGCTTTTCTTAGACATCAGTTAAATTGACTAACTCTAATCCAGTCCAACTCTTAGGACTTCTTATCCTAATGAGCTCGAGTTTTTAGGACCGATGTCTAATTGATTTTAATTTAGAGGCTTAGGTCAATGATGGATGTTAGTTGGTTGTTTGTGATCCAAGGAAGGATGATCAAATCTCCATCTTATCTTGTTTAATGGGTTGTGTCCTTAAATTGATTTAAGATGAATATGCATAATCACTTTCAGACAAGATATTCTATGCAACTAAATTAGATGCATGCAACTTAATTAAACTTGAGATGCTTACCTTATCTCCAGCGATTATCAAAAAAAAAATAAAAATAAAAATAAAATTAATATGATGGATGCTCTAAGCAATTAGGATTTCTAATCTTGTCATGAAGATTTTAATTAGGTTTAAGTGGATAATTTTTAATTAATTTAAAAATAAAATAAATAATAACAAAAGAAAAAAGATCCAGGGTTAGAGTTGATCTCACCAAGCCAAATTGGAAATTTTCCTTCTTTCCCTAATTTGGTTCTTTTCCTCTTTTTTTTGTAAAAGAAATAAAAAAATTAATAAGCTATGTTTATAGAAAAAAATAATAAAATTTATTTATAAGTAATTTATAAAAAAAATCAAAGAAATCAAAGTGGAAAAGGACCTTGGCCATTAGATCTTCACCACAATCAACCTCAGCCATAGGATGGCACCTTTACTATTTATGTGGACCGCATGGACCAACCACATCATAGACCTAGACTAATCGGTGCCCGACTTTGCCACTTGAAATGACCAAAATGCCCCATGAGCCATAATAGATTTTTTGTAAACCCTTTAAGAGTCTTGGTCCACCACGTGGCAGCCTGCGATTTGTTGCCTTCTATTGAGTTGGCAGTCTATGCCTAGTTTCGTGGACCGACAGGCTAGCCTATATGGCTGAGCCAGCTTGGATGGCACACCAGCTAAGCTAGGATGTGCTGGTTGAGCTGCTTTCATGGCTTGGTTGAGCGCATTGTCTTGGCTGGGCAAGCCGGCTAAGTCAAATTAATTATTTCTTTAAAAATTCATATGGGTTCATTTTAACTTTAATTTGCTCCAGACTTATTTCGTTACGACCAAAAAAATGAGCTCTTTCTATTAATAAATATTTTTTTTTAAATAAATAAATAAAAATATCTAATTTTTAAAAATAAAAAAAATAATTTATAAATTAATAATTTTATTTGTGTTTTTATAATACTTATCAGTCACCTGAGCTGGGATAGCTGAGCTTGAGTCACCGATCCTGGCCCACTTCGATATTTTTTCGGGCGCATTACCTTTCCTCTTTTAAGCTCGGAGTTCTTTTGTTAACCATTTCAGTTCATCAGGAGTCATTTATGTGAAAATAAATAAACCAAAATTAGAAAAAGATAAGAAGACAAAACAGAAATAGAAGTTAATACCTTTAGGATTAATGGGGCTCAGGCTGAGGTTATAAAGAGTTTGGTTGTCTATTAGTTGGTTTAGTGAAGGAGTTTTGTAATTCTTCAGAATATTAGTAGAGTCAAGGTCCTCCCTCTCCAACTACAGAGCCTTACGAATGGAATCCCTAAGCTGACCCTAATGAGAAAGTTTTAATATAAGCGAAGGGCTAGATATGAAGAAGAATTTTTTCTTTAGTTGTGGATGGAGGAAGGGGCATCTTTGAGTAATCCCTTCTTACTGAACTGGGGGCAAATATACCATCAATCCTTAGCATAAAGGTGGCACTTGAAAGTAAAAAAGTTTGAAACAAGAAAATCAAATGTTGGACCTTGGCTAAGAAGCAAAGTGCTAGAAAACCTATGATAAAACAAAAGAAGTTCGAGATGATTGAAGAGAAGGATATATTGAGAAAGCAAAAAAGCTCAACAACGAAGGAGGGAATGGATAGTCTAAGCCCGGCTCGGAGAGCTTCTGTGTACAAACTAAATCAACTTGGAGGAGGAGCACAAGTCCGACCATCCAATCTGAAAAGTTTGAGTTTATACTCAGAAGGAACACCATACCAAACTCAGACAAGGAAAAGGTCCTTAGCGAAGAGTATAGAGGCAACAATTCCAAAAACAAAAGTTGGCTAAACTATGTCTTTAAGGTCGGGTTCATCCTTAGATCCAAGGTTAGAAGGGATCGGATCGGATGAGCTCTTGGAAGGAGTGGACTAGGAACATTCGGAGGCCATTTCGGATCAGGAAAATTTAGAAAAAATTTACGAAAAGCTAGAAAAATTTAACCCCTAGGAATGGAAAAAAGAAGAACAGGCGAACTCGGAAGAACAATTTTTTTGGCTTTTGGTAAATTTACCAAGAACTAGTCCTAGTTCAATAAGGATTTGGGTCAACCCAATTTTTAATCTAATTAAAAATTAAATTAGAATTAAATTTAATTTAATCTGATCTAATTAGGTTCTTAATTGGATTAATGAAGGAACCAGATCTAGGGTTTCACAGGTAGATCTTAAAACTTTTTCAAGATCTTACAGCGGAAGACTTAAATAAGTCTAAAATTTATTTAAATAATTATGTAAACACCTAGATCTCAGATCTATTATATAATTAAGATATGATATAAAATCAAAAATTAAAATTAAATAATAAAAAAAAGATTGATCAAATCAACCTAGATCTACACTACATCAAATGCAGGTATGAAGTTTATAGATCAGATTTATTAGCTGAGCAAGTTTAGATATTCTAACTTGCTGATCTGGGCTTGAGGATGATGTTACGATCCACACACTTGTCTGACCTTTAGGAGTCATCCACATAAGTTTACGATCTCTGATCTAAAGTTTGATGCAGGAAATCAGCACAGCATGCTAGTACTATGCTGATCCTTCTTCAATGGTCGATCCGATGCTTCCTTCTTCAAAATTTAAACTCTCCAAAATATAAGAAGAAAGATGAGAGTTTGCTGATATGAGATTCTCTCAAAAAACACTCAAAAGAAAGGAGCAGAGATTAAAAATAAAACAGCCCTAGAAGAAGACCCTCTTCTTCTTCTCTTTTCTCTCACCTAGGAACCTAGTTTGGTGCCTATGGAACACCCATGCCTAAGGATCCTATTCCTTTAATTTTTGCACCCAAACCTCTACCAAAGTTCTATATTCTACAAAAAAATTAGAATAAAATTCATCTAATAAGTAGAGAAAAAGAAGAGTCCAAGTTAGGTCAAATTTCTAGACTAGGAATATCCAAACGTTGGAAGTTGTTGGGGTGCCCAACTCTTGGGCACCTCCTCCATAATTTTTGGCATGGACCAGCAAGGGAGGGTGTGAAAAAAAGGAGATTATTTTCATAGAATAAGAGAAGAATTAATTAAAAGAGAGGGTGGTACTCAAGGGAAGATGTTTTGGTCAACAAGGATTCTATCTCAGAGAATTCTAAGCAAAACCAATTCCTCCTTTGACTTGGTCTTCCACCTAACTTCCAAATATGACTTGGAGGAAGAGAGGGGGTGTGGAAATTAGGAAGAAAGGGATTTTTCATGAAAAATATCTAACAAATAGGTATGGAGGGCATTAGGACCAAGGTGGCGCAACGAGATAGGGAGTCCTAGTCACACAAGGACTCCTATTTTGACTTGGTCAAACAAGATCTTTTAACCAAATAAAATCAAGATTAAACCAATCCAATTAAATAAGACTCTAATCTATTTAAGAATTTAATTAAATCAAATTAAATTATATTTAATTTTGATTTATTTTCTAATTAAATTAAAAAATTAGGTTAATCCTAGTCCTAGTTAGATTAGGACTAGTTCTTGCTTGCACTTGGCTTATCCAATTAACCAATTGAACTTGATCCAATTAAGCCCAAACTAAATCTAATTAAATCATATTTAATTAGACTTAATCTCAGCCTATTGGCTTAATCAAATTAAGCTAATTAATAATTCAATTGCTAATTGATCCTCCTGCAAAAATTGCACTAGGTTAAACACCAATCGTATTGATTGTTTAACCCTAGAACAATTCTTAATCATTGATTAACCATCCGATCAGATCATAAGCTCTAATGTGTGTGACCTCATAGGTTTGAATATAAGTCGGTAGCATAGAAATAAATTTTTGTACCAATAAAAGTGACCATCTAGTAATGATATTCGATGGCTGGATAGGTCGAAGGTGTAGAACACCATCCTTAGAACCCATGTGGATATAGTTTCCATATAATTTATCCCTTTGACCACAATGCTTGTAGGACACCTCAGAGTTCAACTATCAACTCTGATCAGATTATCCACATTGTATTTCAAAATATCAAATCCAGCTGATGGATTACTCTGGCCAAGGTTTTGCTATATTAAAATACAATGATACATTCTTCTCCAACTCTTGGAGTGGTCAATTCCATCTTGATCACACTCAGACTTCGTAAGTACTTGACTATGCCCAAAAGCCTTCCATTGCTGAATTAAAAATTTAGTAGTCCGATACCAAAGCACAGTGAGTTGCTTGCAAGTCACTGAGGTGATCTCAGGTCTAAGAGATACTTATACCTATATCCCATCAGTGACATTCTCGATAGTAGAATGCTCTGGAGTTCGTCACGTTCAATAATGATGTACCCATACATCTCATCTGTATGCCATACCAGTGTCTCCACATACATTGGTTAAGAGGACAATCAATCTATATGGTATATAGCGACCTATGCTCGATAGATGCTATCATCCTAATTAACAGCCTATCATTTGATCGTGAATAAATTTAAGGACTAATCGATAAATTTTCTCTTTATCAAAACTAAATAGTCCTAAGGACTTCATCACAACAATGGAGTTCATTAGAAGATGTAAACTTATGATGAAAAAAGATGCCAAAATATTTTTTATTAATTTATAAATTAATTATAATATCTCAACCATCAATAGGCTGATAATTGGCTTTGGGACATAATTTTCAATAACTCTCACTTATCCTAAAGCCACTCGGCATAGTATCTAATGAAGGAGAAAATCCTGATTTTTTTGGATCAGGTTCATTCAGATTTGATCGGATCAAAAGAGATATTTCAAAAATTTCTCTCATACATTCTAATTAGATCTGGGATATTTTAGATTTGATTTTATAGATCAAATGAATAAAATAAAAATAAATTAAATCTAATTTAATTTATACCTTGATGTTGGATAATCTGATTATCCTTTGATGATCCTGTTGATTGCATGAGATTCTGGATCTAGCCAAGCAAATGCCTGGCTTCTACTAGTATTCACTCAGGCTAGATTTGAAGATCTTCTCCTTCTTTATCACCTCTCCAAAAATCAGATCTAGATCTGATTTAGAGGATCTTCAAAACTTCTTCTGAAGATTAGTAGTCGTCTCTGCAATAGTGCTACCTTCTTCCTTTCTCGTCAGCTCTTTCTTGCCTGGATCGCACCAAACTAGAGCCCAACTTTTCTTGGGTGTCGAGAGGAGAGAGAGGACCAGAAGATGGCATGGAGGAGGGAGAGGTGCAGCCTTGGGGCATGAGCTAAGAGGAACTCTTTGAAAGTTGGATGCAGATAGGGTTTATTTATAGACCCTGCTGCACCATGCAGTGCCACATCATCCCGGCCAATCGCATTGCTTCGTGCAATCAGAACTAAATCTGATTGGTGGGATGACATCACTTGATCCAATCAAATGAGAGCCCCACTAATTCATCCTTAGATGATACCTAATACTGATCAAAGTCTATAGGTAAGAGTCACCTAAGTAGAATCCAAGAAGCAACCTGGAGTCCCATCCGTATGGGACTCTAGGCATCCCTATCCATGGGCGCACGCCTCCCTAGGCATGCACCCCCTCCTTTTCAATTTTTAGTAAGGGGATAAGCCCCTATCTACTCTCCAATAAGTGCATGACACGTGGGCAGATGTCCAAGGGTCAAAGGTCAATATTTCACCAAAGTCAAAGGACAAGAATTAGTAGGTGATGGAAAATGGCAGGTGTTGTCTCAAATTTATCTCATAAATTAAGATGACCCTTTTCTAATCTGGACAAGCTACAGTCAGACCAAGTAAAGGTACCTGAGTGAGCATAAACTCAGTGGCTCAATCGAGACAACTTTTAATGATAATAAAAGGAGAACGTTAGGTTCAATCGTGTGCTAGCACAATTTCCTTGAACCTAATTGAATCTAATTCAAATCAATTGAATTGGATTAGTCCAATTAGTGATATCCAAATCCAAACCCTTATTTGTGTGATCCAATTAGGTTCAGTTCTGTATGGTAATGGGATATGTGATGATCTCCATCATCAACATCAATGAAACTCCTTTCGATGGATCAGAACTCTTCTAATTCAGACAACTAGAATGATCGATCATCTAAATCATTCTAATTACTCCCAAAATCCACCAGTGACACCTAGCAGTATATGGTGGCAACCCATCAAAACTAAAAATGAACCTCTCCGTGCAGCTACTTGTGTGATTAAGTTCTTCTATCTTGAGCTCCAATCAGATTAGGATTAAGGTGAACTCCTCAAAACCTAATTTCTATCATATGATTTAATCATTTGATTCAAGTCCGATGTGAAAATCTTAATAGAAACTCTTTCTATTATTTCACTCTACCATGGCCATGGGCTTATGGACTTGTTTCTCATGATCATCATAGGACTACTCCTCATCCACCGAGGAAGATAGATTCCCTCTTGGTGCAATCCAATTCCTACAATGAACATGCTATAGCCAACATACACCTCAGGATTTCGAATGGCTAGGGGACCGAGTCATGGTGCAGTCAAACTATAACACCCTAAAGGTGAACTGTCGATGCACCTTAGATCAAAGAACTAGACACACTACTGCAGCTTCGAGTCAGTCATCGAGGAGAAGGTAAACTTTCTTATGACTGCTTGAGGTGGTCACGCTCAGTGCCCTCGTTCTCTAACGAGTATCTGTACTCTCACTTCGATGTCTCTGCACCGTAGACTCAAGACTCATCTACTATGAAGAATCGATTGTACACCAACCTTCTGGATCAATCACCATCCTTATGATGATCCATGGTCAGGAGTATTTTATGAGTTAATAAATAAAAATTCATGTCTTAAATTTTTAACTCTTGAAAATATAAATTATCATTACCATTAACTCAAGGGATGTATCACAGACACTAAATACACATTTATAATAGAAAATAATCTATTTTATTATTTATAGTTAAAATTATAATTTAACCTCTAGAAGTGTATTACAAGTGTCAGCCAATTTTGGCTTCTAGGGCACACATATCTAACAAACTCCCACTTGACCTAAAGCCAATTGGCTACAAATCTAAATCCCATCTTCTTAAGGTGGGTTTCGATCTTTTGTTGGCCCAACGGCTTTGTAAGCAGATCGGCCGCATTGTCTGTGGAGTCGACTCTCTTAACCTCGATGTATTCCTTCTTGAGGTAATCGCGGATGAGGTGGTATCACCGCTCGATGTGCTTGGATTTTTGGTGAAATCTCGGCTCCTTAGCAAGAGTTATGGCACCATTGTTGTCGCAGTATAGAGGAATGGCATCTGATGGCATCACTCTAATCTCTATGGCAAATTTTTTATACTAGAATGCCTCCTTTGTAGCTTCAGACGCAACGATGTATTCTGCTTTCATGGTAGAATCTGCTATCACTGTTTGCTTGAAACTTTTTCAGCTGATAGCTCCACCATTGCATACAAATAGACTCCCAGATGTGGACTTTCGATCATCTACATTAGACATAAAATCCAACTCTGTATACCCTTGGACTTGGAGTTCTCCATTACCAAAGACCAACAACATATCCTTAGTTCTTCTCAAGTACTTAAGGATACATTTCACAGAAGTCTAGTGTTCTTCACCTAGATTCCACTAATATCTACTCATGACACTCACAGCATGGGCTATATCAGGTCGTGTACATAACATGGTATACATGAGGCTTCCTATTACTGAAGCATAAGGAATCTTGCTCATGCATTCTACTTCCTCAGGTGTGCTAGGGCACATCCTTTTGGAAAGATGAATGCCATGTCTGAAGGGTACCAAATCCCTCTTAGAGTTTTTCATGCTAAACCTCTTTAGCACTTCCTCTATGTACATCTTTTGTGAAAGTCCTAGCATCCTATTCGGTCTATCTCTATAGACCTTAATTTCTAGAATAAAGGATGCTTCTCCTATGTCTTTCATGGAGAATTCTTTAGATAACCAAATTTTAACTATGGTCAACATGGGAACATCATTTCCAATTAGGAGGATGTCATCCACGTACAATATAAGGAAGACAACACTGCTCCCACTGACCTTTTTGAAGGCACATGGCTCCTCTTATTTTTGATGAAACCAAGCAATTTGATCCTATCATTAAAGTGAGTGTTCCAACTCTGAGATGCTTGCTTAAGTCCATATATGGACCTTTGCAGCTTGCATACCTTATTATCATCATCACTGGATGTAAAACCTAACGGCTGTTCCATATAGAAATCTTCCTCAAGATATCCATTTAAGAATGTCATTTTCACGTCCATTCGCTATATTTCATAATTGAAATAGGCTGCAATAGCAAGCAATATGTGGATGAATTTTTGCATAGCTACTGGTGAAAACATATCCTAATAGTCAATGCCTTCGCATTGACTATAACCTTTTACCACTAATCTAGCTTTGAATGTCTCCACATTCCCATATGTATCAATCTTTCTCTTGTAGATCCATTTACATCCAATAGGCACTATGCCTTCTGGTGGATCTACCAAGGTCCAAACTTTGTTTAAGTGCATCGAGTCAATTTCTGACTTTATTGCCTCTAACTATTTCTTAGAGTCGATATCCGATATCGTCTCGTTTTAGGTTTTGGGATCATCACCATGAACCCCATTATCTACGAGGAACATTTTTTCTACTTTCTCTGAAATAGTACCTAAGTACCTCTCAGGGGGACGAAAAACTCTTTCCAATCTATGAGGTGGAGGACGTAGTGATTGGATTGGCTTAACCTGATTTGGTTCCATTTGGTCCTTAGCTTGTTGCTCTTTTGAGACTTTCTCCTTGAGCTTGATCTATTTTTCAATGCCACTATCTTGAATAAACTATTTTTCAAGAAAGATGGCATGTCGACTCACAATCACATTGTGATCTTCTGAAATATAGAAATAGTATCCTAATGACTCTTTAGGATATCCTATAAATTGAGCTCTAAAGGATCTAAAGTATAACTTGTTCGCTTGTTGTCTTTTGACATGAGTCGGACAATCCCAAATTCTGAGATGACTCAGACTTGGTTTCTTATCATGCCATATCTCATACGGTGTGGTAGGAATAATTTTAGAAGGAACCCTATTCAGTAAGTATGTTGCAGTTAACAAACAGTATCCCCAAAGAAAATCAGGAAGGTCTATGAAGCTCATCATGGATTAGACCATATCTAATAGGGTCCAGTTCCTCCATTCTAAAATCTCATTAAGTTGAGGTATTCCAGGTGGAGTCCATTGAGAGACTATTCCATTTTCTTAAGATAGTCTAGGAATTCTCGACTAAGGTATTTACCTCCTCGATCTGATCGAAGAACCTTAATGGATTTTTCTGTTTGCTTTTCTACTTCATGTCTGAATTCCTTGAACTTTTCAAAATCTTCAGACTTATGTCTCATAAGATACATATACCCATACTTAGATAAATCATTGGTAAAGGTTATGAAGTAGACAAAATTGCCTCTAGCCAGCATATCAAATGGACCGCACACATCAATATGTACTAAGGCAAGAAGATCCATGGCCCTTTCCCCATGTCCTACAAAAGGAAGCTTAGTCATTTTGTCATGAAGACAAGATTCATAAGTTGGATATGACTCATAAGTCAATGGACTCAATAGCCCAATTTTCTTCAATTTGTTAACCCTATCTTCTGCTATATGACTTAGTCTTAGTTGCCATTGATACCTATCGTTTGGACTATCCCTAGGTCATTTCATGGTATTCACATTTTGCTCGATATTAAAAATAGATACATCAATATGTAACTGATAAAGATCATTAATAAAGAAACCATTTGCAATTTTATTTCTTTCATAATGAATGTTACAATGGTCCTTAAGAAAACTAATTACATAGCCTTTTAGTATAAGGCAAGAAATAGAAATCAAATTTTTGCTTGCTGTAGGCACGTAATAACAGTCTGTTAACACCAAGTCTAAACTATATGGTAGTCGAAGAGTGTATGTTCCCACGGCCACGGCAGCAACTCTTGCTTCATTTTCGACGTGTAGGATTATCTCACCATCCCTCAGCCTTCTGCTATCCTCAAGATCCTACATGAAAGTGCATAAATGAGCACTAAAACCAGAGTCAGGCATCCAACTGGATGTAGAAGAAACCATAAGGTTAGACCCAATAACGAGCATACCTCCAGAAGGACCTGCCTCCTTTTTATTCTTCAGGGTGGTCAGGTATGTAGGGCAGTTTCGCTTTCAGCGGCCATCATTGTTGTAATGGAAATACTTTTTTTTATCAGCGGCCTTCTTCTTTAGCTCTGCCTTTTTTTTTCTTTCCTCCTTCCATCTTCTGCTTTTTCACAGACTTCTTCTTCTTTCCAAAAGACTTTCTCTTAAAAGAAGTCCGTTCCATAGCAAGTACTGAGCCTTTAGAACCTTTCATGGAAAGCTCAGCAGTAACCAGCATGTTCATAAGTTCGATCAAGGAATTTTGAAGTTTATGCATATGGTAGTTCATAATAAACTACCCATATGCATCAGTCAAAGATTGTAGAATTATGTTATTCTGTAGGTCCAAGTCTAACTTTACTCCGAGCTTCTCAAGCTCTTCCAAATCTTTGATCATCACTAGATAATGATCTTGAACTAATTGCCCATCATGCATCTTAGCCTTGAATAGTCGTTTAGTGACTTGATACTTGGCTGCACGACTCTGTTCACCAAACATCTCTTATAACTGAGCCAACATTTGGTGAGCAGTCCTGATATCTTCATATTGATGCTAAAGTTCATCAGACATTGAGCCCAACATGTAATATCTGGCCTTGTTATCTTCATCCATCCACTTATCCAGAGATGCTCTCTGTTCAGTGGATGGACGGGCTGATAAGGTAGGAGGGTCCTAGTCCAATACATAAGTCAACTTCTCAAAATCCAAAATAATTTTAAAGTTTTGGAGCTAATCCTTGTAATTTGATCCAATCAGTCTATGGGTGTCCAAGATTCGTGCTGATGGGTTGGATGCAGAGATTTTTCTATAGAGAGTCAAAGTTTCTAGTTAGATTTTCTAATTAAGACTTAACCAATTTATATAAAAATTTTATTTTTAAATAAATTAGCTCCCACTATTTTCTCGAATCCCTACACTCCATCTATAGAGATACAAAAATCTCCATGATTAATGATTTTTAGTAGGTGGTGCAGTCCCACCAACTGACTTATCACCTCACCTAACAGTTATTGGTGATGGGTTAGCCAATAAGTGAACAACTTTTGTTCAATGATTCTCTAATCATGGTGCATCCAAACTTGGTCTCTAATTCATGAATCTTACCATGCTCAAAATATTAATCCACTCCTTGGTTAAGTCAGATCCATCATTTGCACAGATTAGATTTCTAATTGAGTCTCTCACCATATTTGGAATATTGAGCCCAATCCATCCTCCAGCCCGTAGCATCCAATGCCTAATAGACATGGTTGCATCTTTTCAGTGCAACTGAACCATTGTAACCAATCAAGAATAATCAACCTCGGGAAGGGCCCGCACATCTACAATGGTGGAAGATCTCAGACTTAATCTTTTCTTAGGGAGATTTGATTTAGGTCTCATTAAACTAGACTTGACATAGTCATAACCATTGTGACTAATCTAGTGGCATGGGTTAGCTCAAATTATTGACCACCTCAGATCAGAACTTAGTCAACAAACTTGACCAGATAAGTAAGATCGGTGGAAGGGATATGCCATTAACTCGACAAGAACGCATTCGAGTCGAGTAGCTCTCAATTAAAAATCAGTCGATCGTATCTGCCAAACTTATCTTAGACACCAAATTGTTAAGCTAGAACCAATCGGGTTAGCCTACAATCTAGACTCTAACCACTGAGCCTAATTAGCTCTTAGCTTAATCGATCACTTACGTGATTCGATGTTGACCTAGACTTAATCCTATTAGGCTGGTCAATTTAAGCACTGTTGATCCTATCTAACCAAATCTTGATTCGATTTGATTAACTACTTAGACCTAATTGAGCTACCCAAGCCCGAACCCAATATTATGAATATATCTTAGATCTAAAATTCTTAATTTTAGACCTAATTAATATTTTATAATCTTAATTTTTAATTAAGTTTAGGATTTACAAATAAAATATGTAAATAAAATCCTAGGATTTCAGGATTTAGGGTTTTGCAGAAAGTAAGTTCTTGATTTCTGATTAAGGACGAATGCACAGCACCCCTACACATCATAAGAACAGCCCATCGAATGGGAGGAGAAGGCATTTAAATTCTACTTTATTCTTATGATCGGACGGCCAAGGGAAACACCTTAATAAAAAATATAAATCTACAAAACTAGTTAGATCTACATCATATATCTCATATATAAAAATTGATCTAACATAATACATGTTTTGCATACATCTCATGTATCATATCATGCATGTTTTTTAGATCTAAATTATCTTATAATTATTTAAAAAATTAGATTTAAATTGATCACATCAAAATAAATTTTAATCTAGATAATTATGTAGAACTATTCTATAACTAGTCTAAACATGCATTCATCATATCTCATATGATCTAAAAATTAAATAATTTTATTTTCTATTTTTTAGATCTTATTATAATATTTATAATAATCAAAAAATAAAAAATAAATAGATCTAAAATCATAATTTAATTAAAATAAATTATGATCATGCAAGACTATGTATAGAACTATTCTATTTTACAACTAGTCATATTATAGAACTTAAATCTATATTATTTAATTCTAATTTTTTTGATTTTAGATCTAATCACATCTCATGTGACATCTATAATTACCTAATTTTTAGATCATAATAAATTAAAAATTAGATCTAAATAATTTAGAGAACCTAGCTCTGATACCAGTTGAAGGAGAAAATTCTGATTTTTCGGATTAGGTTAGTTCAAATCTGATCGGATCAAAAGAGATATTTCAAAAATTTCTCTCATATATTTAGATTAGATCTGAGATATTTTAGATCTAATTTTATAGATCTAATAAATAAAATAAAAATAAATTAAATCTAATTTAATTTATACCTTGATGTTGGGTAATCTGATTATCCTTTGATGATCCTACCGATTGCCTGAGATTCTAGATCTAGCCACGCAAGCGCCTAGCCTCTACCAGTATCCACTTAGACTAGATCTAGAGATCTTCTCCTTCTTTATTATCTCCCCAAAAATTAGATTTAGATCTGATTTGGAGGATCTTCAAAATTTCTTCTGAAGATCAGCAGTCGTCTCTGCAGTAGTACTGCCTTCTTCCTTTCTCGTCAGCTCTTTCTTATCTGGATCGCACCAAACTGGATCCCAACTTTCCTTGGGCATGGAGAAAAGAGAGAGGACTAGAAGATGGAATGGAGAAGAGAGAGAGATAGCCTTGGGGCATGGGCTAAGAGGAACTCTTTGGAAGTTGGGTGCAGACAGGGTTTATTTATAGGCCCTGCTGCGCCATGCAGTGCCACATCATCCCGACCAATCATGTTGCTTTATGCAATTAGATCTAAATCTGATTGATGGGATGACATCACCTGATCCAATTAGATGAGAGTCCCACTAATTCATTCTTAGATGGCACCTAAGACTGGTCAAAGTCTATAGGTAAGGGTCACCTAAGTAGAATCCAAGAAGCAACTTGGAGTCCAATCCTATGGGACTCCAGGCATCCCTATCGATGGACGCACGCCTCTCTAGGCATGCACCCCCTTCTTTCCAATTTCTAGTAAGGGGACAAGCTCCTATTTGCTCTCCAATAAGTGCATGACATACAGACAGATGTCCAAGGATCAAAGGTCAATGTTTGACCAAAGTCAAAGGATAAGAATTAACAAGTGATGAAAAATGGCAGGTATTGTCTCAAATTTATCTCATAAATTAAGATAATTCTTTTCTAAACTGGACAAGCTCTAGTCAGACCAAGTAAAGGTACTTGAGTGAGCATAAACTCATTTGGCTCAGTAGAGATAACTTTTAGTGATAATAAAATGAGAATGTTAGGTTCAATCGTGTGCTAGCAGGATTTTCTTGAACCTAATTGAATCTAATTCAAATCCATTGAACTGGGTTAGTCCAATTGATGATATCCAGATCCAAATCCTTATTTGTGTGATCCAGTTAGGTTTAGTTCTGTATGGTAATGAGATATGTTGTGATCTCCATCATCAACATCATCGAAACTTCTTTCGATGGATCGGAACTCTTCTGATTCCGACAACTAGAATGATCGGTCATCTAAATCATTCTAATTGCTCCTAAAATCCGTTAGTGACATCTTGCAGTATATGGTGGCAATCCATCAAAATTAAAAATGAATCTCTCAGTGCAGCTACTTGTGTGATTAAGTTCTTCTATCTTAAGCTCCGATCAGATTAGGGCTAAGGTGAACTCATCAAATCCTAATTTCTATCATATGATTTAATCATTCGATTCAAGTTTGATGTGAAAACCTTAATAGAAACTCTTTCTGTTATTTCACTCTACCATGGCCATGGGCTTATGGACTTGTTTCTTATGATCATCATAGGGCTGCTCCTCATCCACCGAGGTAGATAGATTCCCTCTTGGTGCAATCCAATTCCTACAATGAATATGCTATAGCCAACATACACCTCAGGATTCCGAATGGCTAGGAGATCAAGTCATGGTGTAGTCAAACTATAACACCCTCATGGTGAACTGTCGATGCACCTCAGATCAAAGAACTAGACACACCACTACAGCTTTGAGTCAGTCATCGATGAGAAGGTAGACTTCCTTATGACTGCTCGAGGTGGTCACGCTCAGTGCCCTTGTTCTCTAATGAGTATCTGTACTCTCGCTTCGGTGTCTCTACACCATAGACTCAAGACTCATCTACTATGAAGAAGTGATTGTACACCAATCTTTTGGATCAATCACCATCCTCATGATGATCCTATAGTCAGGAGCATTTTATGAGTTAATAAATGAAAATTCATGTCTTAAATTTTTAACTCTTGAAAATATGAATTATCATTATTATTAACTCAAGAGATGTATCGCAGACACTAAATACATATTTATGATAGAAAATAACCCATTTTTTTATTTATAGTCAAAATTATAATTTTACCTCTAGAAGTGTATTACAAGTGTCAGCCAATTCTGGCTTCTAGGGCACACATATCTAACATCTAATACCCATCTTTGACTCATGGTTGTTGAACTCCTTGATTGCCAGGGCTTTAGTAATGGGGTCGGCTAGGTTCTTCTTTCCATCAATCTTCTAAAATTCAACATCACCACGATCCACGATCTCATGGACCAAATGGAAGTGGCATAGAATGTGCTTTATTTGCTGGTGTGCCTTTGATTTCTTTGCTTGAGCTATGGTGCCAGTGCTGTCACAGTAGAATATGACTAGACCATCAATGAAGGATGCTACTCCAAGCTCGGTGATAAACTTCCTTAGTCATGCAACTTCTTTTGCTGCATCTAATGCTGTCATGTACTCTAGTTCATAAATAGAGTCAGCTACTGTATGCTGCTTGAAATTTTTTTAGTAGATGGCTCCACCATTTAGAGCGAAGATACACCCCGACACACTTTTACTATCATCATGATCAGATTGAAAGCTGGAGTCTGCAAACCCCAAAAGCTTCAGATCTGACTCATCATAAACTATCCATTAGTCTTTAGTATTTCTCAAATACTTAAGGATGGTTTTAACCACCTTCCAGTGATTTTCTTCAGGGTCAGACTGGTATCTACTCACTACTCCTAGTGAGTATGCCACATCTAATCTCATACATGTCATTACATACATAATAGACTCCACTGCCAAAGCATTTAGAATTCTACTCATACGCTCTCTCTCTTCAGGAGTTGTCGGACAATCCTTCTCAGAGAGAGAAATTTCTTAGCCTATCGGAAGTAGCCCTTTTTGAAATTCTCCATGCTGAACCTCTTTAGCACAGCTTTTATGTACGTGGATTGGGACATACCAAGCATCCTTTTAGATCTATCCCTATAGATCCTCATCCCTAGGATGTAGGATGCTTCACCCAAGTTCTTCATGGAGAACTATGATGACAACCAGACTTTTATTCCTTATAGTGTAGGGATATCATTTCTGATTAAAAGAATATCGTCCATATACAAAATAAGGAATACCACTACTGGGCCATTTGCCCATTTGTAAATGCAAGGTTCTTCTCCATTCTTAATGAAGTCATATATTTTGATCACTTTATCAAAATGCATGCTCTAACTCTGAGATGCCTGCTTCAATCAACAAATGGATCTCTGATGCTTGTACACCTTGGACGCATCTATGGATGTGAATCCTTCAGATTGTATGATATACACCTCTTCGATCAGCTTTTCATTTAGGAAAGCTGTCTTCACATCCATCTATCAGATTTCATAGTCCAGATGGGCAGAATGGTAAGCATGATCCGAATGGACTTGAGCATTACCACAGGGGAGAACGTCTCATCCTAGTGAATACCATAACATTGACGATATCCCTTGGCAACTAAATGGACTTTATAGGTCTCCACCTTTCTATCTGTACCTCTTTTCCTTTTGAAGATCCATTTACACCTAATAGGTTTAACCCCTTCAGGTGGGTCAACTAATGTCCATATATCATTGACTTTCATGGAATCCATTTTGGATCTCATGGCTTCTAGCCATTTCTCAGAGTCGGACCTCTGCATCACATCCATATAAGTGATTGGGTCCTCATCATTCTCATCGAGTTCGATGAGATCACCATCCTAGACAAAAATCCATAGTATCTATCCAGATGGTGGGGTACTCTGTTGGATCGCCTTAATTATGAGGGTTCACTAGGCTTCGAATCTGATTTGATCAAATGTTGGACTTTCTACCTATTGAGCTTCATCAAGTTCAACCTTAGAGGCAATAGTTTCTTCATCAAGAAACTTCTTTTCCAAAAAGGTTGCCCTAAGGCTGATGAACACCTTTTGTTCATTAGCATGGTAGAAATAGTATCCTTTGATCTCTTTTGGGTACCCTATGAATATACACTTGTCAGACCTAGGTCCAAGTTTATCTGTAACTAACCATTTGACATAAGTTGGGCACTCCCAAATCCTAAGGTTTGAAAGTACTGGCTTATGCCCTGTCCATATCTCATATGGGATTTTAATTACAGACTTACTTGGAACCCTATTTAAAAGATAACAAGTCGATTCGAGTGCATATCCCCAAAAGGATATCGACAAGCTGGCAAATCCCATCACGGATCGAACCATGTCTAACAGAGTTCGATTCCTTCTTTCAGACACACCATTATGCTATGGTGCTCTAGGAGTCCATTGAGAGAGAATTTCATTCTCTCATAGATAATGAGAAAGTCACCAAAAAGATATTCTCCACCTCGATTAGACCGAAGAGTTTTAATACTCTTTCCAGTTTGTTTTTCTACTTCACTTCAAAATCATTTGAACATTTCAAAGGAATCCGACTTATGTTACATCAGATAGACATATCCATATTTGGATAGATCATCTATGAAAGTGATGAAGTAGACATATCCACCTTTGGTACTTGTGCTCAATGGTCCACATACATCAGTATGTACTAGACCTAAGAGCTCATTGGCTCTCTCATCTTTTTCAGTAAAAGATGACTTGGTTATTTTACCAAGAAGACAGGACTCACAGGTTGGAAGTGATTCACAATCACTATCTTCAAGGATTCCCTCCTAAGTCAACCTATTTATCCTGTTCTTGTTTATATGACCTAGCCTACAGTGCCATAAGTAGATATCTGATATACTATCTAATCTAGAGTGCTTGTCAGTAAAATAGACTACATTAATAGGTTGTGATAATATATATACACCATTGTTCAATTGTCCACAGAAAGTGGTAACACCATTCATAATGATATTACAAACTCATTTTTTTATTAAAATTTTATAATTATTCATGGCCAAAAGGCCTATAGAAATAATATTTAAAAAGAAACTAGGACAGAAATGACAATCACTAAGAACAACGATATGAGATTCAAATACAAGTTTCAAAATTTCTAAAGCTAGAACTGAAATTGGTCTTCCATCTCCAACGTTCAGGAATCTCTCATCTTGCTCTAATCTTCTACTGACCTGCAACCCTGCAACAAATTGCAAATATGGTAAGGGCTACCAGTATCCAATACCCAGTCAGTAATATCATAAATAGAGAAATTGCATGGAGTTATCATATAAATACCTTGCTTCTTTCTCTACCTGTTCGGGTCTAGGGAGGCAATGTACTAAGGATAGTTTCTCTTTCAGTACCCCCGCTTCTTGCAAAAGAAGCATTCGGCTTGACTCTTATTAGACTTGGTCTTTGGGGTTTGAGTCCGCACAGCTGTCCTAGCATGAACATGCACCTTCTTGGCTTTCTTCTTCTTGTTCTTCTTCCCTTTTCCAAAGGATTGAGAACGAGAAGACGAACCTCCCACTAAGTTCACCGACTCCTTATGGAGTTGGTGATCCTTCTTAAAGTTCTAAAGTAATCCCAGTAACCCATGGTAGTTCAATTCAGGCTTTGACATTCTATAATATGTAAGAATTGGGCAGCGAGTTCAGTATTGCATCTTTCTCAAGTTATTTATGCAAGAAAAAGTCGAGTTTGCTCAAGCACTCTATCAGCTCGATCATGTACAATACATAATCAGTGATAGAGGCACCATCCTGCATTTTGGCATTAAAGATGGCACAACTAGTCTTGTGCCTCTCAACGTCATCGGGTGTGCCAAAAGAATCCTCCAACACTTGGAGTTTTTCGTTTGGCTGAGCTGTTTCAAACTTGGGACTGAACTCATCACTCATCGCAGCCAGCATAATGTAGCGCACCATGGTTCGATCATTGAGCCACTTTTGATAAGTGTCTCTGACTGTTCCACGTGCATTGGTAGCTGGCTCCTCAGGTGCAGGATCCATCAGCACATATAGGATCCATTCATGCTCTAGGATAATCTTCAACTTTCGGTACCAATTACCAAAGTTGGGTCCCACGAACTTATCATTATCCAACAATGATCAGAGCAATAGAGAAGTGGCCATGTCTGCACAAAGAAAAACCAAAATCTAATTAGTAATTGATTCATTAAATCTAAAGATTTAGACTTTAATCAAAAGATTTCTCTCACTATTTTATTTGAATTGGTAGCCTCTACCTTCAATTTGAGGAATTATCCTAATTCCTTAGTGGCTACTAGAATCCACATAGACTGTACACAAGTCCAATTTTGGTTGGCCCATCCATGTACGTCTAAGGGTGGGTTCATAACCAATTATTTTTTTAAATAATTTTCAGTAATTAAATTTTGCCCCATGCCCTGATCAGTTGGCTTTGGCCTTCGCAAAAAAGGATCTAGTTAGCTCCAACCATTAATATGACCATACTTGACCCATCCAATCAATGAATGATCAGGCCCAACTTTGGTTGGCCCACCTGACCACCATTTAGAAAGACGTATCCAAGAGATCATATAATGAATGATAATTTCATCAACCGATAAGCAGCAGGCCTTTGGACCTCTAATGATTATCCAACTGATGGACCCATTATCATTACTTTAATGGGAGGCTATGATCCAATTATCATATAACTATTTTATTTTAGGGACCTAATTGTTTTAGAAAATTTATTTATAGAAGTGAGTAGGTCAGATTAACCAGCTTGTCATGATCCATCTACTAACTTTAGCAAGTCAGCTTAAGGGAGACCATTAATAGGCTGGTCTAGGAGCATCTAAATTAGTTAAATTGATTTACTTAGCTGACATGGGTTAGCTCGAATAGTCAAGTGATCCGATCAAAACATAATCTCACCAAGAGGTCAGGTAAATTTGATCAGTGAAAGGGTCTGCTAGGCTTGCCTTAGACACCATTAAAAATGGCCAGATAAGCGGGCTGTCAATTTAAAACCGCTAGTCTGATTTACCTTAGACACCAATTGGATTAATTAGTTTCAATTAGATCAACCTAACAGTTCATGCTAGACTGCATAGCCAAAAATCAAGTCCATCTTGGGTCTTATTAAAGACATGGACTTGACCAACTACAACTATTATAATTGATCTAGAGAATCCTTGACCTAATCTAAGACAACAGTTGATTAGATTTAGTCAATTCTCCAATTAAGTCTATTCTTTAATCTAACCCTAGGTCTAACCCAATTAATGGACCTAGTCCCCACTAACCCATTTAACCCAAGGTGTTATGATTTGTATCTTAGGATCTTCAATTCACAATCCTAGATCCTAATCAATCAACTTCTTAATTCTCAATTAAGTTTTGGGCTGAGGGTTAGGGTTCAACTTTTCAAAAATGATTTTTATGTTTGTAAAATATTATTACAATATGGTTCTATCAACCAAGTTGCATGTTTGATTCATAATCAATATGCAAGTAAAATAAACATAAAACTACTTTAGATCTAATCTAAATAGGTTCATGTAATTAAAACAATTTCAATAATAATTAATCATAAATCTTTCTAAATCAAATCTAATATATTTATAATGATTGAAATTAGATTAAAATATTTTTAATTAGATCATAAAATTTTTTAGATCTAATCTAAAATTTTATGATCAATATTTTAGATCAGCACGTACTAGGACCACCTACTCACTATAAGGGGTAAACCTTACAGCAGTACAATCTTATGGCAATCTGTGCAATCTAAAATATTTTATTTTTTAATTTTTTTTTAATTTTAAATTTAATAATTAGATTATAAATTTAATCTAATCTAAGAAGTAATCTAGACATGCATAAAAATCATGTAATAAGAACCTGGGCTCTGATACCAATTGAAAGAACCAGATCTAAGATTTCATAGGTAGATCTTGAAACTATTTCAAGATCTTATAGTAAAAAATTTAAATAAATCTAAAATTTATTTAAATAATTATATAAACACCTAGATCTTAGATCTATTACATGATTAAGGCATGATATAAATCAAAAATTAAAATCAAATAAGAAAGAAAAAGGTTGATCAAATTAACCTAGATCTACACTACATCAAATACAGTATGAAGTTTATAGATCAGATCTATTACCTAAGTAAGTTTAGATATTCTAACTTACTGATCTAGGATTGAAGATGAAGTCATGAGCTGCACATGCATCTGGCCTCTAGGAGTCGTCCACACGAGCCTACGATCTCTAATCTGAAGTTCGATGCAGGAAATCAGCACAGCATGCTAGTACTGTGCTGATCCTTCTTCGATAGTCAATCTGATACTCTCTTCTACAAAATTTGAACTCTTCAAAATATGAGAAAGAAGATGAGAGTTTGCTGATCTAAGACTCTCTCAAAAAACTTAAACAAAAGGAGGTCAGATTGAAAATAAAATAGCCCTGAAAGAAGACTCTCTTCTTCTTCTCTTTTCTTTCACCTAGGCACCTAGTTTGGTGCCTATGGAACCTCCATGCCCAAGGATCCTCTATTAGATATGTGTGCCTTAAAAGCCAGAATTGGCTGATACTTGTTACACACTTCTAAGGGCAAAATTATAATTTTGACTATAAATAATAAAATAGATTATTTTCTATCATAATATATATTTAGTGTTTGTGATACATCCCTTGAATTAATAGCAATGATAATTCTTATTTTCAAGAGTTAAAAATTTAAGACATGAATTTTCATTATTAACTCGTAAAATGCTCCTAACCGTAGGATCATCATGAGGATAGTGATTGATTCGAAAGGTTGGTATATAATCACTTCTTCATAGTAGACGAGTCTTGAGTCTATGATGTAGAAACATCATAGCAAAAGTACAGATACTTGTTAGAGAATGAGAGCACTGAGCGTGATCACCATGAGCAGTCATTAGGAAGTCTACCTTCTCATCAATGACTGGCTCGAAGCTATAGTTGTGTATCTAGTTCTTTGATCCGAGGTGCATCGATAGTTCACCTTGAGGGTGTTATAGTTTGACTACACCATAACTCAATCTTCTAGCCATTCAGAATCTTGAGGTGTATATTGGCTATATCATGTTTATTGTAGAAATTGGATTGCACCAATAAGAAATCTAACTACCTCGGTAGATGAGGAGAAGCCCTATGATGATCTTGATAATCAAGTCCATAAGCCCATGGCCATGGTAGAGTGAAATAATAGAAAGTATTTCTCTTAAGATTTTCACATTGGACTTGAATCGAATGATTAATCATATGATGGATATTAGGATTTAACGAGATTACCTTAACCCTAATCCTGTTGGGGCTCAAGATAGAAGAACTTAATCACATAAGTAACTACACCAAGAGATTCATTTTCAATTCTGATGGATGGCTACCATATGCTATTAGATATCACTGGTGGATTTTGAGAGTGATTAAAATAATTTAGATGATCAATCATACTAGTTGTCTGAATCAAAAAAGTTTTGATCCATTGAAAGGTATTTCGATGATGTCGATGATAGAGATCGCGACATATCTCATTACCATATGGAACTGAACCTAACTGGATCACACAAATAAGAATTTTAATCTAGATTTTATCAATTGGACTAATTTAGTTCAATTGATTTAAATTAGATTCAATTAGGTTTAAGAAAATTATGCTAGCACATGATTAAGCCTAATATTCTCCTTTAATTATCATTAAAGTTTATCTCAACTAAGCCAAATATGTCTTGCCTCACTTAGGTATCTTTACTTGGTCTGACTAGAGCTTGTCCAGGTTAAAAATGATTATTTTAATTTATGAGATAAATTTGAGACAACACCTGTCATTTTTCGTCACCTACTAAATCCTATTTCGGACATTTGGTCAAATGTTGACCTTTGACACTTAGACATCTACCCATGTGTCAGGCCATCAAAGGAGAGAATTTTTGGATCAATCCACCTACTAAAATGTAGATGGATAAGAGGCGCATGTCTAAGGAGGCATGCACCCATGGATAGAGCATCTGGAGTCCCATACAGATGGAACTCCAGTTGCTTCGGGATTTCTACCTAGGTGGCACCAAAGACTTATCTTTGATCAATCTTGGTACCATCTAAGGATGATTCGGAGGTGCTCTCATCTGATTAGATCAGATGATGTCATTTCACCAATCAGATTTAGATCTGATTGCACAAAAGGCTATGATTGGTCGGGATGATGTGGCACTGCATAGTATAACAGGATCTATAAAAACCATGTCTGCACCAAGATCTAAAAAAGCTTGACCCATTGCCCATGCCACAAGGCTGTCCATCTTCCTCCTCCATGCCATCTTCAGGTCTTCACTCTCCTACCCATGCTCATGAATTTTTGGGCTTCAGTTTGGTGTGATCCAAGCAAGAGAAAGGCGACAGAAAAAGGAAGAAGGCAGTACTACTACAAGAGACAACTCACATCTTCGAAAGGAGTTTTGAAGATCTTCAAAATCAGATCTAAATCTAATATTTGGAGAGGTGATAAAGAAGGAGAAGATCTTCAGATCCTACTGGAGTGGATACCGATAGAGATTAGGTACTTGCATGGCTAGATCTAGAACCTCAGGCAGATATCAGGATCATCACAGGATAATCAGATTACCCTCAACAAGATAAATTAAATTAGATTTAATTTATTTTTTATTTTTTTTATTTTTTTTATTTGATTAATAATATTATATTTAAAAAGTCTCAGATCTGATCTAGATTCAAGAAAAAAAAATTTTAAAATATCTCTCTTGATTCAATCAGATCTGAACGAATCTGATCCAAAAAATTTGGTTTTTTCTATAACTGGTATTAGAGCCAGGTTGCATTTTCTAATAGATCTAATTTTATTTTAATTTTAATCTAATAATTAGATGATTTTAGATGTCACATGAGATATGATTAGATCTAAAATTAAAAAAATTAAAAAAATTAAATAATTTAGATCTAAGTTGTACAAGATGCATGACTAGTTGTAGAATAGAATTATTCTATGTATAGTCTAGCATGATCATAATTTAATTTGATTAAGTTATAATTTTTAGATCTATTTATTTACTATTTTTGATGTTATAATTATGATAATAAAATCTAGAAAATAAAAAATAAAGTTATTTAATTTTTGTTTATATGAGATATGATGAATGCATGTTTAGACTAGTTGTAGAATAGTTCTATATAATTATCTAGAATAGATTTTAATTTGATATAATTAATTTAAATTTAATTTTTTAGCTGATTATGAGATAATTTAGATCTGAAAAACATGCATGATATAATACATGAACATGTATGCGAAATATGTTTATAGTTAGATTAATTTTTATGTATGAGATATATGATGTAGATCTAACTAGTTTTCTAGTTTTCATATTTCTGATTAAGGCATTCTCCTTGACCATCCGATCATAAGAACAAAGTAGGGTTTAAATGTCCTCTCCTCCCATTTGATGGGATGTTCTTATTATGTGTAGGGGTGCTGCGTGTTTGTTCTTAATCAAAAATCTAAAACTTATTTTCTACAAAATCCTAGATCCTGAAATCCTAAAATTTTATTTACATATTTTATGTATGAACCCTAAACATAATTAAGAATTAAGATTATAAAATATATTAAATCTAAAAATTAATAATTTTTAGATTTAAGATATAATCATAAAATTAGGTTCAGGCTTGGGTAGCTTAATTAGGTCTAGCGGTTGATCAAACCGAATCAAGAGTTGGTTAGATAGGATCAAGAGTGCTTAAATTGACCAGTCTAATAGGATTAAGTCTAGGTCAAGATCGAATCACATGAGTGATCGATCAAGCTAAGACCAAATTAGGCTCAGTGGTTAGAGTTTGGATTGTTGACTAGTCTGATTGGTTCTGGCTCAATAATTTGGTGTCTAAGGTAAGTCAGGCAGATATGACCGACTGATTTTTAATTGGGAGCTACTCGACTCGACTGCATTCTTGTCGAGTTAATGACATATCCCTTCCACCAGTCTTACTTACCTGGCCATATTTGTCAATCCAGTTTTGATCTAAGATGGTTAGCAATCCAAGCTAACCGATGCCACTAGGTTAGTCATAATTGTTATGGCTATTGTAAGTCAAATTTAAAGAGACCTAAATCAAATCTTCTTAAGAAAAGATTAAGTCTAAGGTCTTCCACCATTGTAGATATGCGGGCTTTTTTCGAGGTTGATTATTCTTGGCTAGTCACAGTGGTTCTGTTTCATCAGAAAGATGCAACCTTGTCTATTAGGCATTGAATGCTATAGACTGGAGGATAAATTGGGCTCAATATTCTTGATATAATGAGAGACCCAATTAGGAATCCAATCTATGCAAATGGTGGGTCTAACTTAACTAAGGAGTGGATTAATATTCTGCGCATGGTGAGATTCATGAATTAGAGACCAAGTTTAGGTGCACCATGATTAGAGAATCATTGGACAAGAGTTATCCACTCATTGGCTAACCCATCATCAATAACTGTTAGGTGAGGTGATGAGTCAGTTGGTGGGACTGCACCATTCATTAGAAATCTATAATCATGAAAATTTTTGCATCTCTACTGAGGAAGTGTAGGGATCCAAGAAAATTATGGAAGCTAATTTATTTAAAAATTAAAATCTTAAATAAATTAGTCGAGTCTTAATTATAATATCTAACTAGAAACTTTGACTCTCTATAGAAAAAATAGAATGTCTGCATCCAACCCACTAGCACGTATCATGGAGACCCATAGACTGACCGAATCCAATTATAAGGATTGGCTCCAGAACTTCAAAATCATTTTGGGTTTCGAGAATTTAACTTATGTATTGGACAAAGATGCCTCCACCTTACCAGCTCATCCATCCACTGAACAGAGAGCATCTATTGACAAGTGGACGGACAAAGATAATAAGACCAAATACTACATGTTGGGCTCGATGTCTGATGAGCTTCAGTGCCAACATTAAGATATCAAGACTATTTGTTAAATGTTGGCTCACTGCAAGAGATGTTTGGTGAACAGAGTTGCACAGCCAAATATCATATCACTAAATGACTATTCAAGACTAAAATGCATGATGGACAGTCAGTCCAAGATCATTGTCTGATGATGATCAAGAGCTTAGAAGAACTTGAAAAGCTTAGAATGAAGTTGGACCTAGATCTGCAGAATGATATAATTCTGCAATCCTTGATTGATGCATATGGGCAGTTCATCATGAACTACCATATGCATAAACTTCAAAATACTCTGGCCGAGTTTATGAACATGCTGATTACTGTTGAGCTTTCAATGAAAGATTCTGAAGACTCAGTATTTGCTATGGAATGGACTTCTTTCAAAAGAAAGTCTTTTGGAAAGAAGAAGAAGTCTATGAAATAGTAGAAGATGGAAGGAGGAAAGAAAAAGAAGGCAAAGCTAAAGAAGAAGGTCACTGACAAAGGAAAATATTTTTATTGCAACACTGACTGCTATTGGAAGCAAAACTGCCCTACATACCTAGCCACCCTGAAGAATAAGAAGGAGGCAGGTCCTTCTGGAGGTATGCTCATTATTGAATCTAACCTTATGATTTCTTCTGCATCCAGTTGGTTGCTTGACTCCGGTTCTAGTACCCATTTATGCAGTTCCATACAGAATCTTGAGGATAGTAGGAGGCTGAGAGATGGTGAGATGATCCTATGCATTGAAAATGGAGCAAGGATTGTTGCTGTGGCCATACGAACCTATCCTCTTCGACTACCATCTGATTTAGATTTAGTACTTAAGGATTGTTATTATGTGCCTACAGCAAGCAGGAATTTGATTTTTGTTTCATGTTTAGCACAAGAAGGCTATGTAACTAATTTTCTTAAGGACCATTGTAACATTCTTTATGAAAGAAATAAAATTGTAAGTGGTTTCCTTATTAATGGTCTTTATCAGTTACATATTGATGTATTTATTTTTAATATCAAGCAAAATGTGAATGCCATAAAATCAAAATGACCTAGGGATAGTCAAAATGATAGGTATCTATGGCACCTTAGACTAGGTCAAATAACAGAAGATAGGATTAACAAATTGGAGAATATCGAACTATTGAGTCCATTGACTTCCAAGTCATATCAAATTTGTGAATCATGTCTTCATGGCAAAATAGCTAAATTTCTTTTTATGGGACATGGGGAAAGGGCCATGAATTTACTTGCCCTAGTACATACTGATGTGTGTGGCCCATTTGATAGGCCAGCTAGAGATAATTTTATCTACTTCATAACCTTCATCGATGATTTATCTTAGTATGGATATGTGTATCTTATGAGATACAAGTCTGAAGCCTTTGAAAAGTTTAAAGGATTCAGACATGAAGTAGAAAAGCAAACTAGAAAATCCATTAAGATTCTTCGATCGGATTGAGGAGGTGAATACCTTAGTTGAAAATTTCTAGACTATCTCAAGCAGAATGACACAATCTCTCAATGGACTCTCTCTGAAATACCTCAACTCAATAGGATTTTAGAACGAAGAAATCAGATCCTATTAGATATGGTTCGATCCATGATGAGCTTCACAGACCTTCCTAATTTTCTTTGGGGATATAGTTTGTTAACTGCTATATATTTACTGAATAGGATTTCTTCTAAAATCGTTCCTACCACACCAAATGAGATATGGCATAGTAAGAAATCAAGTCTGAGTCATCTCAGAATTTGGGATTGTCCGGCTTATGTCAAAAGACAACAAGTGAACAAGTTAGACTATAGGTCCTTTAGAGCTCGATTTATAGGATATCCTAAAGAGTCAATAGGATATTATTTCTACATTCCAGAAGATCATAATGTGATTGTGAGTTAATATGCTATCTTTCTTGAAAAATAGTTTATTCAAGATGACGGCATTGAAAAGCAGATCAAGCTAGAGAAGAAAGTCTCCCAAGAACAAAGAGCTAAGGATCCTTTGGAACCAAATCAGGTTGAGCCAATACAATCACTACCTCCTCCACCTTGAAGATCGAAAAGGGTTTTCCATCCCCTTGAGAGGTACTTAGGTACTATTTCAGAAGAAGTAGAGAAAATATTCCGCATAGGTAATGGAGTTCATGGTGATGATCTCAAAACCTATAATGAGGCAATATCAGATATCGACTTCGAGAAATAGTTAGAGGCAATGAAGTCAGAAATTGACTCGATACACTCAAACCAAGTTTGGACCTTGGTAGATCCATCAGAAGGTATAGTATCTATTGGGTGTAAATAGATCTATAAGAGAAAGATTGGTGCAGATGGGAATGTAGAGACATTCAAAACTAGATTAGTGGCAAAAGATTATAGACAACATGAAGGCATTGACTATCAGGATACCTTTTCGCCAGTAGCCATGCTTAAATCTATTCTCACATTGCTTGCTGTTGTAACCTATTTCAATTATGAAATATGGCAAATGGATGTGAAAATGATATTCTTAAATTGATATCTTGAGGAAGATGTCTATATAGAATAGCCGCTGGGTTTCACATCCAGTGATACTGATCACAAAGTATGTAAGCTGCAAAGGTCTATATATGGACTTAAGCAAGCATCTCAGAGCTGGAATACTCATTTTAATGAAGTGATCAAATTATTTGGTTTCATCAAGAACGAGGAGAAACTATGTATTTTTAGAAAGATCAGTGGGAGCGCTATTGTCTTCCTTATACTGTACGTGGATGATATCCTCCTTATTAGGAATGATATTCCCATATTGACCATAGTTAAAATATGGTTATCTAAAGAATTGTCCATGAAACACCTAGGAGAAGCATCCTTCATTCTAGAAATTAAAGTCTATAGAGATAGACCGAATAGAATACTGGGTCATTCACAGAAGATGTACAAAGAGGAAGTGCTAAGGAGGTTTAGCATGAAAAACTGCAAGAGGGGTTTGGTACCCTTCAGACATGGCATTCATCTCTCCAAGAAAATGTATCCCAACACACCAGAGGAGATTGAATGCATGAGCAGGGTCCCTTGTGCTTTTGTAATAGGGAGCCTCATGTATGCCATGTTATGTACACGACCTGATATAGCCCTCGCTGTGAGTGTCATAAGCAGATATCAGTCAAATCCAAGAGAAGAACACTGGACTTCTATGAAATGTATCCTTAAGCACTTAAGAAGAACTAAGGATATGTTCTTGGTTTTTGGTAATGGAGAACTCAAAGTCCAAGAGTATACAGACTCAGATTTTATGTCCGATATATATGATCAAAAGTCAACATCTAAAAATCTATTTGTGTGTAATGGTGGTGCTATCAGTTAGAAGAGTTCCAAATAGACAGCAATAACAAATTCCATCATGAATGTAGAATACATCGTTGCATTAGAAGCTGCGAAGCAGGCATTCTAGTATAAGAAGTTTACCACAGAGATTGGAGTGATGCCATCAGATGCCATTTCTTTGTACTGTGATAATAATCATGCCATAGCCCTAGCTCAAGAGTTAAGATTTCACTAGAAATTCAATCACATCGAGCAGTGATACCACCTCATCCATGATTACCTCGAGAAAGGATACGTCGAGGTTAGGAGAGTTGACTCCACAGATAATGCGGTAGATCCACTTACAAAGTCGTTGGGCCAACAGAAGAACAAAACCCACCTTGAGAAGATGGGACTTAGATTTGTAGCCAATTGGCTTTAGGTCAAGTGGGAGTTTGTTAGATATGTGTGCCCTAGAAGCCAAAATTGGCTGACACTTATTATACACTTCTAAGAGCAAAATTATAATTTTGACTATAAATAATAAAATAGATTATTTTCTATCATAATGTGTATTTAGTGTCTATGATACATCTCTTGAGTTAATGGCAATGATAATTCTTATTTTCAGGAGTTAAAAATTTAAGACATAAATTTTCATTATTAACTCATAAAATACTCCTGACCGTAGGACCATCACGAGGATATTGATTGATCTGGAAGGTTGGTGTATAATTACTTCTTCATAGTAGATGAGTCTTGAGTCTACGGTGTAGAGACACTAGAGCAAGAGTGCAGGTACTCGTTAGAGAATAAGGGTACTGAACGTGATCACCTCGGAAAGTCATTAGGAAGTCTACCTTCTCATCAATGACTGGCTCGAAGCTGCAGTTGTATTTCTGATTCTTTGACCTGAGGTGCATCGACAGTTCACCTTAAGAGTGTTATAGTTTGACTATACCATAACTCGGTCTCCTAGCCATTCGAAATATTGAGATGTATGTTGGCTATAGCATGTTCATTGTAGGAATTGCATTGCACCAATAGAAAATCTATCTACCTTGGTAGATGAGGAGAAAACCTATGATGATCATGAGAATCAAGTCCACAAGCCCATGGCCATGGTAGAGTGAAATAATAGAAAGAGTTTCTATTAAGATTTTCACATTAGACTTGAATCAAATGATTAATCATATGACGGATATTAGGGTTTGATGAGATTATCTTAACCCTAATCCTGTTGGAGCTTAAGATGGAAGAACATAAACACATAGGTAACTGCATTGAGAGGTTCATTTTCAGTTCTGATAGGTGGCCACCATATGCTGCTAGGTGTCACTGATAGATTTTGAGAGCAATTAGAATGATTTAGATAATCAATCATACTAGTTGTCTGAATCAGAAAAGTTCTGATCTACCGGAAGGTGTTTCGATGATGTCGATGGTAGAAATCGTGACATATCTCTTTACCATATGGAACTGAACCTAACTGGATCACACAAACAAAAATTTCAATCTGAATATCATCAATTGGACTGAACCAGTTTAACTGATTTGAATTAGATTCAATTAGGTTCAAGAAAATCATGCTAGCACATGATTGAGCCTAATGTTCTCCTTTAATTATCATTAAAGTTTGTCTCGACTGAGCCAAATATGTCCTGGCTCACTCAGGTACCTTAACTTGGTTTGACTGGAGCTTGTCCAGATCAGAAAAGGGTTGTCTTAATTTATGAGATGAATTTGAGACAATACCTATCATTTTTCGTCACTTGCTAAATCCTGTTTTGGACATTTGGTCAAATGTTGATCTTTGACACTTAGACATCTGCCCATGTGTCAAGCCATTATAGGAGAGAATTTTTGGATCAGTCCACCTGCTAAAAAGTAGATGGATAAGGGGTACATACCTAGGGAGGTGTGCGCTCATGGATAGAGCATCTGGAGTCCCATACAGATGGGACTCCAGTTGCTTTGGGGTTTCTACCTAGGTGGTGCCAAAGACTTATCTTTAACCAATCTTGGTGCAATCTAAGGATAATTCAGAGGGGCTCTCATGTGATTGGATCAGATGATGTCATCCCATCAATCAGATTTAGATATGATTGCACAAAAGGCTGTGATTGATCGGGATGATGTGGCATTGCATGGTGCAATAGGGTCTATAAAAACCCTATTTGCACCAAGGTCTAAAAAAGCTTGATCCATTGCCCAAGCCATAAAACTACCCCTCTCCCTCCTCCATGCCATCTTCAAGTCTTCTCTCTCCTACACATGCCTAAGAATTTTTGGGCTTCAGTTTGGTGCGATCCAAGCAAGAGAAAGGCGATAGAAAAAGGAAGAAGGCAACACTGCTGCAAGAGACAACTCACATCTTCAAAAGGAGTTTTGAAGATCTTCAAAATCAGATCCATATCTGATTTTTGGAGAGATGATAAAAAAGAAGAAGATCTCCAGATTCTACCCGAGTGGATATCGATACAGGCTAGGCACTTGCGTGGCTAGATCCAAAACCTTAGATAGATATCAGGATCATCACAGGGTAATCAGATTACCCTCAATAAGGTAAATTAAATTAGATTTAATTTATTTTTTATTTTATTTTATGTTTTTATTAGATCAATAATATTATATTTAGAAAGTCTTAGATCTAATCTAAATTTAAGAGAAAAAGTTTTAAAATATCTCTCTTGATTCAATCAGATCTGAACGAACCTAATCCAAAAAAACTAGGTTTTTCCTTCAACTAGTATCAGGGTCAGGTTGCATTTTCCATTAGATCTAATTTTATTTTAATTTTAACCTAATAATTAGATGATTTTAGATGTCACATGAGATATAATTAGATCTAAAATTAGAAAAAAAAATTAAATAATTTAGATCTAAGTTGTACAAGATGCATGACTAGTTGTAGATTAGAATTATTTCATATATAGTCTAGCATGATCATAATTTAATTTGATTAAGTTATGATTTTTAGATCTACTTATTTACTATTTTTTGATGTTATAAATATTATAATAAATTCTAAAAAATAAAAAATAAAGTTATTTAATTTTTGTTCATATGAGATATGATAAATGCATGTTTAGACTAGTTGTAAAATAGTTCTACATAATTATCTAGAATAGATTTTAATTTGATATGATCAATTTAAATTTAATTTTTTAGGTGATTATGAGATAATTCAGATCTAGAAAATATGCATGATATGATACATGGAGATGTATGCAAAACATGTTTATAGTTAGATCAATTTTTATATATGAGATATATGATGTAGATCTAATTAGTTTTGTAGTTTTTATATTTCTGATTAAGGCATTCTCATTGACCGTTCGGTCATAAGAATAAAGTAGGATTTAAATGCCCTCTCATCCCATTTGATGAGATGTTCTTATGATGTGTGGGGGTGCTGCACGTTCGTCCTTAATCAGAGATCTAAAACTTATTTTCTGCAAAATTCTAGATCCTGAAATCCTAAGATTTTATTTATATATTTTATTTTTAAATCCTAAACATAATTAAGAATTAAGATTATAAAATATATTAAGTCTAAAAATTAAGAATTTTTGGATTAAAGATATATTCATAAAATTAGGTTCGGGCTTGGGTAGCTTAATTAGGTCTAGCGGTTGATCAAACCGAATCAAGAGTTGGTTAGATAGGATCAAGAGTGCTTAAATTGAACAGTCTAATAGGATTAAGTCTGGGTCAAGATTGAATCACATGAGTGATCGATCAAGCTAAGACCTAATTAGGCTCAGTGGTTAGAGTCTGGATTGTAGGCTAATCTGATTGGTTCTGGCTCAATAATTTGGTGTCTAAGATAAGTCCGACAGATACGACCGACTGATTTTTAATTGAGAGCTACTCAATTTGAATGTATTCTTATCGAGTTAATGGCATATCCCTTCTATCGGTCTCACATACCTGGCTACATTTGTTGATCCAGTCTTGATCTAAGATGGTTAACAATCCAAGCTAACCCATGCCACTAGGTTAGTCATAATTGTTATGGCTATTGTAAGTCAAATTTAAAGAGACCTAAATCAAATTTTCCTAAGAAAAGATTAAGTCTAAGATCTTCCACCATTGTAGATATGCAGGCCCTTCCTAGGGTTGATTATTCTCGGCTGGTCACAGTGGTTCGGTTGCACCAGAAAGATGCAACCATGTCTATTAGGCATTGGATGCTATGGACTGGAGGATAAATTAGGCTCAATATTCTGGATATGGTGAGAGACCCAATTAGAAATCCAATCTATGCAAATGGTGGGTCTGACCTAACTAAGAAGTGGATCAATATTCCACACATGGTGAGATTCATGAATTGAAGATCAAGTTTGGCTGCATCATGATTAAAAAATTATTGGACAAGAGTTGTCCACTCATTGCCTAACCCATCACCAATAACTGTTAGGTGAGGTGATGAGTCAGTTGGTGGGACTGCACCACCCATTAGAAATCTATAATTACAAAGATTTTTGCATCTCTACTGAGGGAGTGTAAGGATCTAAGAAAATGGTGGAAGCTAATTTGTTTAAAAATTAAATTTCTAAATAAATTGGTTAAGTCTTAATTACAATATCTAACTAGAAACTTTGACTCTCTATAGAAAAAATAAAATATCTGCATCCAACCCACTAGCACGTATCCTGGACACCCATAGACTGACCGGATCTAATTATAAGGATTGGCTCCAAAATATTAAAATCATTTTGGGTTCCAAGAAGTTAACTCGTCTATTGGATCAGGATGCCCCCACCTTATCAGCTCGTCCATCCGTAGAATAGAGAGCGTCTCTTGACAAGTGGATGGATGAAGATAATAAGACCAGATACTACATGTTGGGCTCGATGTCTGATGAGCTTCAGTACCAACATGAAAATATCAAGACTGCCCACCAAATATTGGCTCACTTATAAGAGATGTTTGGTGAATAGAGTCGCACAGCCAAATATCAGGTCACTAAATAACTATTCAAGACTAAAATACGTGATGGGCAGTCAATCCAAGATCATTGTCTGATGATGATTAAGGACTTGGAAGAGCTTGATAAGCTTGGAGTAAAGTTAGACCTAGATCTGCAGAATGATATAATTCTGCAATCCTTGACTGATGCATATGGGTAGTTTATCATGAACTACCATATGCATAAACTTCAAATTATTTTGGCCGAGCTTATGAACATGCTGGTTACTGCTGAGCTTTCAATGAAAGGTTCTAAAGGCTCAATACTTGCTATGGAACGGACTTCTTCCAAGAGAAAATCTTTTGGAAAGAAGAAGAAATCTGTGAAAAAGTAAAAGATGGAAGGAGGAAAGAAAAAGAAGGTAGAGCCAAAGAAGAAGGCCGCTGATAAAGAAAAATATTTTCATTGCAACACTAATGACCACTAAAAGTGAAACTGCCCTACATACCTGGCCAACCTGAAGAATAAGAAGAAGATAGGTCCTTCTGGAGGTATGCTCGTTATTGAATCTAACCTTATGATTTTTTTTACATCCAGTTGGGTGCTTAACTCTGGTTCTAGTGCTTATTTGTGCACTTCCATGCAGGGTCTTGAGGATAGCAGGAGGCTGAGGGATGGTGAGATGATCCTGTGCATTGAAAATGGAGCAAGGATTGCTGCTGTGGTCGTAGGAATCTACCATCTTCGACTACCATCTGATTTAGATTTAGTACTTAAATATTGTTATTATGTGCTTGCAGCAAGCAGAAATTTGATTTTTGTTTCATGTTTAGCACAAGAACGCTATGTAATTAGTTTTCTTAAGGACCATTATAAAATTCTTTATGAAAGAAATAAAATTATAAGTGATTTTTTTATTAATGATCTTTACTAGTTACATATTAATGTATTTATTTTTAATATCGAGCAAAATGTGAATACCATAAAATCAAAATGACCTAGGGATAGTCCAAACGATAGGTATCTATGGCACCTTAGACTAGGTCATATAGTAGAAGATAGGATTAACAAATTAGAGAAAATCGAGTTATTGAGTCCATTGACTTTCGAGTCATATCCAATTTATGAATCGTGTCTTCATGGCAAAATGACTAAACCTCCTTTTGTGGGACAAGAAGAAAGGGCCACGGATTTACTTATCCTAGTACATATTGATGTGTGCGGCCCATTTGATGTGTTGGCTAGAGATAATTTTATCTACTTCATAACCTTCACCGATGATTTATCTCGGTATGGTATGTGTATCTTATGAGACACAAGTCTGAAGCCTTTAAAAAGTTTAAAGAATTCAGACATGAAGTAGAAAAGCAAACTAAAAAACCCATTAAGGTTCTTCGATCAGATCGAGGAGGTGATTATCTTAGTCGAAAATTTTTGAACTATCTCAAGCAGAATGACATAGTCTCCCGATGGACTCCATCTGGAATACCTCAACTCAATGAGATTTTAGAATGGAGAAATCGGATCTAATTAGATATGGTTCGATCCATGATGAGCTTCATAGATCTTCCTGATTTTTTTTAGAAACATAGTTTGTTAACTGCTATATATTTACTACATAGAGTTCCTTCTAAAATCATTTCTACCATACTGTATGAGATATGGCATGGTAAGAAACCAAGTCTGAGTCATCTCAGAATTTGTGGTTGTTTGGCTCATGTGAAAAGACAACAAGCGGACAAGTTAGACTATAGATCTATTTGAGCTCGATTCATAGGATATCCTAAAGAGTCATTAGGATATTATATCTACATTCCAGAAGATCATAATGTGATTGTGAGTCGACATGCCATCTTTCTTGAAAAATAGTTTATTCAAGATGATGGCATTAGAAAGCAGATCAAGCTAGAGGAGAAAATCTCCCAAGAGCAAAGAGCTAAGGATCCTTCAGAACCAAATCAGGTTGAGCCAATACAATCACTACCTCCTTCACCTCGAAGATCGAAAAGGGTTTTCCATCCCCCTGAGAGGTACTTAGGTACTATTTCAGAAGAAGTAGAGAAAATATTCCCCATAAGTAATGGAGTTCATGGTGATGATCCCAAAATCTATAATGAGGCGATATCAAATATCGACTTTAAGAAATGGTTAGAGATAATGAAGTCAGAAATTGACTCGATGCACTCAAACCAAGTCTAGACCTTGGTAGATCCACCAGAAGGTATAGTACCTATTGGATGTAAATGAATCTATAAGGGAAAGATTGGTGTAGATAGGAATGTAGAGACATTCAAAGTTAGATTAGTGGCAAAAGGTTATAGTCAGTGTGAAGGCATTGGCTATCATGATACCATTTCGCTAGTAGCCATGCTTAAATCTATTCGCATATTGCTTGCTGTTGCAGCATATTTCGATTATGAAATATGACAAATGTACTTGAAAATGGTATTCTTAAATGGATATCTTGAGGAAGATATCTATATGGAATAGCTATTAGGTTTTACATCCAGTGATACTGATCACAAAGTATGCAAGCTGCAAAGGTCCATATATGGACTTAAGCAAACATCTTATAGCTGAAATACTCATTTTAATGATGTGATCAAATTATTTGGCTTCATCAAGAATGAGGAAGAACCATGTATTTTCAGAAAGATCAGTGGGAGCGCTATTATCTTTCTCGTACTGTACATGGATGATATCCTCCTTATTGGAAATGATATTCTCATGTTGACCATAGTTAAAATATGGTTATCTAAAGAATTCTCCATGAAAGACCTAGGAGAAGCACCCTTCATTCTAGGAATTAAAGTCTATAGAGATAGACCGAATAGGATGCTAGGTCTTTCACAGAAAATGTACATAGAGGAAGTGCTGAAGAGGTTTAGCATGGAAAACTCCAAGAGGGGTTCGCTACCCTTCAGACATGGCATTCATCTCTCCAAGAAAATATGTCCCAACACATCAGAGAAGATTGAACGCATGAGCAAGATCCCTTATGCTTCTGCAATAGAGAGCCTCATGTATGCCATGTTATGTACACAACCTGATATAGCCCATGCTATGAGTGTCACAAGCAGATATCAGTCAAATCCAGGAGAAGAACATAGGACTTTTGTGCAATGTATCCTTAAGTGCTTAAGAAGAACTAAGGATATGTTCTTGATTTTTGGTAATGGAGACCTCAAAGTCCAAGGGTATACAGACTCAAATTTTATGTCTGATATAGATGATCAAAAGTCGACATCTGAAAATCTATTTATGTGTAATGGTGGTGCTGTTAGTTGGAAGAGATCCAAATAGATAATAATAGCAGATTCCACCATGGAAGCAAAATACATCACTACATCAGAAGCTGCGAAGGAGGCATTCTAGTATAAGAAGTTTGCTGCAGAGATCGAAGTGATACCATCAGATGCCATTCCTCTGTACTGTGACAATAATGGTGCCATAGCCCTTGCTAAGGAGTCGAGGTCTCACCAAAAATCCAAATACATCGAGAGGCAATACCCCCTCATCCTTGATTACCTCGAGAAAGGATACATCGAGGTCAAG
This sequence comes from Cocos nucifera, assembly GCA_006176705.1. NCBI lineage: Eukaryota > Viridiplantae > Streptophyta > Magnoliopsida > Arecales > Arecaceae > Cocos > Cocos nucifera. The sequence continues at coordinate 112,589 of QRFJ01003923.1, forward strand.
AGAGTCGACTCCATAGACAATGCGGTAGACCCACTTACAAAGTTGTTGGGCCAATAGAAGATCGAAACCCATCTTGAGAAGATGGGACTTAGATTTGTAGCCAATTAGCTTTAGGTCAAGTAGGAGTTTGTTAGATATATGTGCCCTAAAGGCCAGAATTGGCTGACACTTGTTATACACTTTCAAGAGAAAAATTATAATTTTGATTATAAATAATAAAATAGATTATTTTCTATCATAATGTGTATTTAGTGTCTGTGATACATCCCTTGAGTTAATGGAAATGATAATTCTTATTTTCAGAAGTAGAAAATTTAAGACATAAATTTTTATTATTAACTCATAAAATGCTCCTGACCATAGTATCATCATGAGGATGGTGATTGATTTGGAAGGTTGGTGTACAATAGCTTCTTCATAGTAGATGTGTCTTGAGTCTACATTGTAAAGACACCAGAGCAAGAGTACAGGTACTCGTTAGAGAATGAGGGCACTGAGCATGACCACCTCGAGCAGTCATTAGGAAGTCTATCTTCTCATCAATGACCGGCTCGAAGCTACAGTTGTGTGTTTGGTTCTTTAACCTGAGGTGCATCGATAATTCACCTTGAAGGTGTTATAGTTTGACTACACCATAACTTGATCTTCTAGCCATTCGGAACCCTAAGGTGTATGTTGGCTATAGCATGTTCATTGTAGGAATTGGATTGCGCCAATAGAAAATCTATCTACCTCGATAGATGAGGAGAAGCCCTATGATGATCATGAGAATCAAGTTCATAAGCTGATGGCCATGGTAGAGTGAAATAATAGAAAGAGTGTCTATCAATGTTTTCACATTGGCCTTGAATCGAATGATTAATCATATGATGGATATTAGGGTTTGACGAGATTATCTTAACCCTAATCCTATTAGGGCTCAAGATAGAAGAACTTAATCACATAGGTAACTACATCGAGAGGTTCATTTTTAGTTTTGATGGATGACCACCATATGCTGCTAGGTGTTACTGATGGATTTTGAGAGCAATTAGCATGATTTAGATGATCAATCATACTAGTTGTCTGAATCAAAAAAGTTTTGATCCGATCTCATTACCATATGGAACTGAACCTAACTGGATCACACAAATAAGAGTTTTGATCTGGATATCATCAATTGGACTAACCCAATTCAATTGATTTAAATTAGATTAAACTAGGTTTAAGAAAATCGTGCTAGCACACGATTGACCCTAATGTTCTCTTTTAATTATCATTAAAGTTTATCTCGACTGAGCCAAATGTGTCTTGGCTCACTCAGGTACCTTTACTTGGTCTGACTAGAGCTTGTCCAAGTTAGAAAAGGGTTGTCTTAATTTATGAGATGAATTTGAGACAACACCTGCCATTTTCCATCACCTACTAAATCCTATTTTGGATATTTGGTCAAACGTTGACCTTTGACACTTAGACTTCTGCCCATGTGTCAAGCCATCATAGGAGATAATTTTTGGACTACTCCACTTGCTAAAAAGTAGATGGATAAAGGGTGCACACCTAGGGAGGCATGCACCCATGGATAGAGCATCTAGAGTACCATACAGATGGGACTCCAATTGCTTCGGGGTTTCTACCTAGGTGGCACCAAAGACTTATCTTTGATCAGTCTTATTGCCATCTAAGGATGATTTGGAGGGGCACTCATCTGATTCGATCAGATGATGTCATTCCACCAATTAGATATAGATCTGATTGCACAAAAGGCTGTGATTGACCGAGATGATGTGGCACTGCATGGCATAATAGGGTCTATAAAAATCCTATTTGCGCCAAGGTCTAAAAAAGCTTGATCCATTGCCCATGCCACAAGGCTGCCCCTCATCCTCCTCCAGGCCATCTTCAGGTCTTCTCTCTCCAACCTACAGCCAAGAATTTTTGGGCTTTACTTTGGTGTGATCTGAGCAAGAGAAAGGCGATAGAAAAAGGAAGAAGGCAGCACTACTACAAGAGACAACTCACATCTTCGAAAGGAGTTTTGAAGATTTTCAAAATTAGATCTAGATCTGATTTTTGGAGAGGTGATGAAGAATGATAAGATCTTCAGATCCTATCCGAGTGGATACCGATAGAGGCTAGGCACTTGCGTGGCTAGATCCAGAACCTTAGGCAGATATCAAGATTATTATAGAATAATCAGATTACCCTCAATAAGGTAAATTATATTAGATTTAATTTATTCTTTATTTTAATTTATTTTTTTTATTAGATCAATAATATCAGATCTGGAATGTCTTAGATCTAATCTGGATCCAAGAGAAAAATTTTTGAAATATTTCTCTTGATCCAATCAGATCTGAATGAACCTATCCTAGGAAAACTAGATTTTTCCTTCAACCGTAGAGCCAGGTGAGATTGAAAATAAAACAACCCTAGAAGAAGACCCTCTTCTTCTTCTCTTTTCTCTAACCTAAGCACCTAGTTTGGTGCCTATGGAACCCCCATGCCCAAGGATCCTCTTCCTCTATTTTTCACACACCCTAAACCTCTCCCAAAGCTCTATATTTAATGAAAAAATCAGAATAAAATTCATCCAATAAATAGGAAAAAGAAGAGTTCAAGTTAGATCAAATTTTTAGACTAGGAATATCCAAACATGGAAAATTGTTGGAGTGCCCAACTCTTGGACACCTCCTCCATAATTTTTGGTGTGGACAAGCAAGGGAGGGTACATAAAAAAAAAGATTATTTTCATAAAATAAGAGAAAAATTAATTAAAAGAGGAGATGACACTCAAGGAAAGATATTTTGGTCAACAAGGATTCTATCTCATAGAATCCTAAGCAAAAGCAATTCCTCCTTTGACTTGGTCTTCCACCTAACTTTCAAATATGATTTGGAGGGAGGGAGGGGGCATGGAAATTAGAAAGAAAGGGATTTTTCATAAAAAATATCTAAAAAATAAGTATGGAGGGCGTTGGGATCAAGGTGGCATAAGAAGATAGGGAGTCCTAGTTGCACTAGGACTCCTATTTTGACTTGATTAAATAAGATCTTTTAATTAAATAAAATCAAGATTAAATTAATCTAATTAATTAAGACCCTAACTTATTTAAGGACTTAATTAAATCAAATTAAATTATATTTAATTCTAATTTATTTTCTAATCAAATTAGAAAATTGGGTTAATCCGAGTCCTAGTTAGACTAAGACTAGTTCTTCCTTGCACATGGCTTATCCAATAAATGAATTAGACTTGATCCAATCAAGTACAAACTAAATTTAATTAAATTATATTTAATTAAACTTAATCTCAGTCTATTGGCTTAATCAAATTAAATAAATTAGCAATCTAATTACTAATCAATCCTCTTGCAGTACTTGCACTAGGTTAAACACCAATCATATTGATTATTTAACCCTAGAATGATTCTTAATCATTGATCAACCATCCGATCAGATCATAAGCTCTAATGTGTGTGATATTATAGGTCCAAACCTAAGCTGGTAGCATAGAAATAAATTTCTATACCAATCGAAGCGACCATCTAGCAATGATATCCGACGGTCGAATAGGTCGAAGGTGTAGAACACCATCCTTAGAATCCATATGGATATAGTTTCCATATAATTCATCCCCTTGATCATAATGCTTGTAGGATACCTCAGAGTTCAACTGTCAACTCTGATCAGGTTGTCCACATTATATTTCAAAATATCAAATCCATCTGATGGATTATCCTAACCAAGATTTTGCTATATTGAAATACAGTGATATATTCTTCTCCAACTCTTGGAGTGGTTAATTTCATATTGATCGCACTTTGACTTCATAAGTACTTGACTATGCCCAGAAGTCTTTCATTGTTGAATTAAAAATTCAGTTAGTCCGGTACCAAAGCATAGTGAGTTGCTTGTAAGTCATTGAGGCGATCTCAGGTCTAAGGGATACTTATACCTATATCCCATCAGAGACATTCTCGATAGCAGAATGCTTTAGAGTTGGTCATGTTCAATGACAATGTACCCATACATCTCATTTGTATGACATACCAGCATCTCCACACACCTTGGTTAAGAGGACAACCAACCTATATGGCATATAGCGACCTATGGTCGATAGATGCTATCATCCTAATTAATAGACTATCATTTGGTCGTGAACAAATTTAAGGACTAATCGATAAATCTTCTCTTTATCAAAACTAAATAGTTCTAAGAACTTCATCACAACAATGGAGTTCAGTAAAAGATGTAAACTTATGATGAAAAAAAGATACCAAAATATTTTTTATTAATTAATAAATTAATTATAATATCTCAACCATCAACAGACTGACGATTGGCTTTGGAACATAATTCTTAATAATTAAGATCTATTTTAATGAGGTTAAATAAATTTTAATTTTATTTGGTCTAAAGATCAAGTTGGATCAAGTCAAATTGGAAATCCTAGTGAGACTAGGACTTGTATCAACCCAATCTCTAATTTAATTAAAAATTAAATTAAAATTAAATTTGATTTAATTTATTTTAATTAAGGTCTTGATTGGACAAAGGCCTATTCTAATTGGATTAAAATAAATCTAATTTAATTTGGTTAAAAGATTTTGTTTGACCAAGTCAAATTGAAAGTCTTAGTATGACTAGGACTTCCCTCCTTGCACCACCTTAGCCCCAATGCCCTCCCACTCCTATTTTTTAGGATTTTTTTGTGAAAAATCCTCTTCCCATGCACTCTCATGCATTCCCTTCTCTTCCTCTTCTATTTATTTGGGAATTAGTTATGGATCTAGTTAATAGATGGAAAGTTGTTGTGGTATTGGACTCCATATGATGAAATCCCAACAAACATTGACTCTTCCCTTGTGTGCCGCCCCACCCTGATTTCTTTTATGATTTCTATGATAAAACGAGGGTTTTTGTGCACTCTTTTGTGGTGGTCCATGGCATGCGATGAGGAGGGGGCGCCCAAGTGTTGGGCGCCCCAACAACTTGCCAAATATGGTCCTGCCTTGTCTAGAAATTTGACCTAGACAAGGCTCTTCCATAACTTCTTATTTAAAATTAATTTTTACTTAAATTTTTTATGAAACATAGATATTTAAGAGATTATTTGGGTGTGTGAGAATTAGAGGGAAATGATTCTTGGGCATTGAGATTCAATAGACACAAAATTAGGTGTCTAGGTGAGAGCAAAGAGAAGAAGAAGAGGGTCTTCTTCTATGGTTGCTATATTCACCTCTTTCCTTCCTCCTTCTTTGAGTTTTCTAAGAGTGTCTTACATTTAAAACCTTCTCTCCTCTTTTTTCTCTTTGAAAGAGTCCAAATCCAGAAGAAGGAGGCATCTGATCGACCATCGAAGAAAGATCAGCACAGTACTAGCATACTGTGTTGATTTCCTGCATCAAGATTTCTGATTGTGCTCGTAGGCTTGTGTGAACGACTACTAGAGGTCGGATATATGTGTGGCTTATGACTTCATCCTAATGTTCAGATCAGCAAGTTAGAAGGTCTAACTTGCACAGGTAATAGATTTGATCTATTGATTTTATAGCTGCATTAGATGTAGTATTGTTGCATGTTGATAAGATCAACATGTTTTCTTTCCTTTGTATTTTTTAATTTTTAATTTAATAACACACCATGATCATATAATAAATCTTAAATTTAGAATATTTTTAGATATTTAAAATTAATTTTTAATTAATTTTAGTTTTTTGCTATCTGATCTTGAAAAAGTTTTAAGATTTAGTCCTAAAACCCTAGATCCGGTTCCTTCAATTAGTATTAGAGCCAAATTTTTATTACATGATTTCTTGAGCATGTTTAAATTATTTCTTAGATTAGATCTAATTTATAATCTAATTATTGAATTTAAAATTAAAAATTTAGATCTCATGAACTGCTATAAGGTTGTCCTGATGTAAGATTTATCCCTTACAGTAAAAAGATTATCCTAGTTCGTGATAATCTGCTCCTAATCATAAATTTATTAAATTTAATCTAATTTTATTTATAATTTAATAAATTTAAAATAGTTTTAGATCTAAAAATAAAGTTTTTAGATTATACAGACTGCTATAAGGTTGTCCTGCTATAAGGTTTATTCCTTACAGTTAAAAGGTTGTCCTAGTACGTGCTGATCTAAAATATTGATCATAAAATTTTAGATTAGATCTAAAAAATTTTATGATCTAATTAAAAATATTTTAATCTAATTTTAATTATCATAAATATGTTAGATTTAATCTAAGTTGATTTATAATTGATTGGTGTTAAAACTGTTTCAAATACATGAATCAATTTAGATTAGATTTAAAATAATTTCATGTTTATTTTACTTGCATATTGATTATAAATCAAACATGCAACTTGATTGATAGAACTATATTATAAAAATATTTTAAAAATATAAAAATTATTTTTGAAAAGCCAAACCCCAACCCTCAGCCCAAAACTTAATTAAGAATTATCAAGTTGTTTGATTAGGTTCTAGGATTATAAATTAATGATCCTATGACATGAATCATAAAACATTGGGTTAATAGGCTAGTGGGGGATTAGGTCCATTAATTGGGTTAGACCTAAGGTTAGATTAAAGAATGGACTTAATTAGAGAATTGACTAAATCTAATCAATTGTTGTCTTAAATTAGGTCACTGATTCTCTAGATCAATTACAATAGTTGTAGTTGGTTAAGTTCATGTCTTTAACAAGAACCAAATGGACTTGATTCTTGATTAAGTGGTCTAGCTTGAACTATTAGGTTGATCTAATCAAGAATAATTAAATCAATTGGTGTCTAAGGTAAGTTTGGCACATACGATCGGTGGTTTTTAATTGGCAGCCCACTTACTTGGCTATTTCTGATGGTGTCTAAGGCAAGTTTTGGCAGACCCTCCCACCGATCTCACTTACCTAGCTTTCTTGGTGAGATTAAATTTTTATCTAATCACTTGACATTTTAAGTTGACCCATGTCAACTAGGTAAATCAGTATGACTGATTTAGATGCTCCTAGACCAACCTATTAATGGTCTTCCTTAAACTAACTTGGTAAAGCTAGTGGGAGGACCATGACAAGTTGATTAATCTGATCTATTCTCTAAATCAAATTAATTAAATTCTCTAAAATTATTAGATTCTTAAAATAAAATAGTTATGGTTAATTTGACTAACTGAACTAGGACTATGCTAGAATTTTGGAAGAGAGAAAAAGAATAGGCAAACTCGAAAGAACCCCTAAGAATGAAAAAAAGATAAAAAAATATAAAGAAAGAATTGAGACAATAACCTAAATGGGTGGAAAACTCGATGAGATGGTTGGAGTTGCGGACAATAGATAGGAAGAGGGCGGTCAGAGCCAGAAAATCTTAAAAAGATGAAGATGGTCGGGATCGAAAAAGAGAAATGGGAAGAGAAGAAGCGAAGGAGAAGAGGTTCAAAATAAGCAAGAATGGGGAGGAAGGGAAGGAAGGCACTTAAATAACCATTGGAGTCCCTAAGCTATCAAGATTGAAGATTGGTAGTGCCAAATCCAGGCCTTCCACATGTCCATCCCATTATTGTAGTTGCAGATGTCAAAGAAAATCATCATTGCACCATGCAATCGAGCTTCGTGCTAGATGGAATTTCAAAATTCAAGATCATCATAGGTTATTCAGAAGTAAAAAAGCTCCCATGTTGGTTTGAATAGTCCAAAAGTATTTCACCTCCTAAAATCAAGAGACCAAGTGGGACTTCGGCCATCGCAAGTATTGGTACTCCATTCGAACTTCAGACTTGAGAGTAAGGGGACAAGTGTTGGGAATAAAATGGCTCCCATCGAAGTCTAGTAAAGTCTGACCTTGGTAAAATGCCATATAAAGTCATGATGTCCAGGTCCGAGGTTCAATCAAGTCGACCTCCTGGTCTAGACAAGTTCTAGAGGATCGACCTCCAAATGCGATTGAGCTCAAAGCTTCGACTGAAGGTGGCTCATCCCAAAAATGACAATAACTTCTATCATTGCCCGATCTTGTGTATTACTCGAGCCACTTTACTTTAATTCTCTAGCTCTATCATATGAGTGGCAGATCTTACCAAGGCTACACCATAGATCTCGGCTAGATGAACTTGAGCCTGCATAAGAAGCTCGTTACCCATTTGACTCCAATCTTTAGTCTGGGATAAGCAACAATTACTTCACAAGCATTGAATCTCAATACTCTTCCATCCTGACTTTGGGCCGACTTTGGGCACTAGCTGAATTTCGTAAAAACAACTTGGCCATGGTCTTATTTGAAGGGCCTGTTACTCCTTTCCAACCTCAAATCCTCTAGACCAAAGTACCAGTATCCATTATCATCCGATCTTAAAGATGATCGAGCTTTCAAAAGCAATTGAAATAGTCCTACTGAGATTTAGATCCAGAGCATGGCCTACAAACTCACCACTCTCGACCTGAAGACCGACCTTCAAGCTTAGTCAGCCTGATCCAAAGCTCCAACGACTTAATCTTAGCACAAATAGCTTACGACCAAGCTCGAAAGCATCCAACATCCCATACGAACTCTAGTAAATAATATCTAATGACTAGCAAGTCACGACAAATGATAGCCCACTTTCGATGACAAACTCTGAGCGGCTCGAATGGCCTATTGATATTTTGTTGTGGTTGTCACCATTAATCTGTTATAAGCTCCATCTATAAATAGGATCCTCTAGATATGTCTCCCTCTCTAAGCTCTCTTTTCATCTTCAATCATGTGAGTACTCTATTCTTGTTGGCCAAGATACTAACTTGACCGTCGAAGGATCCATGCTCGAGCCACCACTGGCCAGGACTTTACCATGCAGGTTTCCTTGGCGAGACCCTAGCTTCCACCTCCAACAATCTCCGATGATCGATCATTTTCTACACTAATAGATTGAAATTTAAAATTTTTATAACATTTATGAAATCATACCTTAATCCATAGTGAAAGACTTGATCAAGATAGAAGCTCTTGATGCTTGATGCTCTTCATGATCCAAATATGCGGATCCTCTACTTTGCATGCATGCCAGGCTCTGTAGGAAAGATGGACAAAGATCAACTCTTTTCAAGGGGAAAGGAGGAGAGACATGAGATGTAACATCAAGCTAGAGGACTTCCACACACCAAGAAAGAAGAGTGGAAGAACCATGCTAGGAGAAGGGAACACCCAAGGGAAGAAGAGGTTCCAGAGACTCTATCTCTTCCTTGCCAAAAATTCTCCATGCCTAAAGCAATTCTCCCATACTCTCCATGCCCCAAGGATCCTCCTTTATATAGAAGAGAATTCCTAAACCTAATCAGGTCCAATGAAATACTAAACCTAATCAAGTCCAATGAAATATGAATCTTTCATCAAATCTAATTTAATGAGTCATAGGGGTCAAATCCTAGTCCAAATAGGAGACCAATGAGATAAAGGTTGGCTCCACCTATTGTCTCCCTTCTTTTGCCCCCCACCAAGGATATGGACCACCTCTTGGTTGGCCACAATGAGAGAGAAGCCTGAGGAGATTAGGGTTAGTGCACCAAGTCCTATTTGGTTTAGGTTTGGACCAAATTGAATCCAATTCAAACCAAATTCGAATAGGCTATCAATCCTAATCCAATTAGGCTTATATACCAAGTCTAACTTAGTTGATTAACCAAATTAACCTCTTATTAAATCAAGTTCAATTAGATTAGATCTAATCTAAAATAATTAGAACATAATTCATTAGATCTTTGATAAGATAAAATTCATCCATGGAATTAAACCTACACCTCATGTCTAGTGCTAGCTGGACATAGTCAATGTTTTAATTCTGTATGTCCTATAACTTAATTCTTAATTAAATAAGTCTTACATGTTCAATCAAGTCTCATACTTTCAAATTGAACACATAGATAGTAGGTCAATTCTTTCCTACTTAGCTTGACTTATGTGGATGACTCCATAGGTTTGAACACTAAGCCGGTAGCATAGAAACCAATTTTCTATACTAATCAAAATAACCATCTAGTAATGATATCCAACATCTGGATATGTCGAATAATTGCAAAGCAACATTCAAGAACCTATAGATATGATTACCACATAATTTATTCCTTTGAACCTAATGATTAGGATAACCTAGGGTTAAACTATCAACGCTGGAGCAATCATCCATATTGTATTCCAATCTTAATCAAATCATGTGGTAGATCACATGGAATATCCTGGCCAAGATCTTACTTGATTAAAATATATTGATGCATTCACTCCTACAATTCGAAGGGGTCAATCCAATCTTGACTCACACATTAACTTTGCAAGTACTTAACTGCGCCAAAAAATCTTTCATCACTATATTAGAAATGTAAGTAGTCTACACCAAAGTACAGTCATGAGTTGCTTGCAAGTTACTATGGTGATCTCAGATCGGAGGAACACTTATGCCCATATCCTTCGCGAGCTATCCTTAATAGCAAAGTACTCCGCAAGTGAGTCACTATTCGATTATGATGTACTCCTACATCTCATCCGTATATTACATCAGTGTCTCTACACTCCTTGGTTAAGAAAACAACCAACTTATATGGTACTCAGCAACCTATACTCGATGAACATTACCATCCTATTAATAACGCATCATTTGATCATGAAAATAGTTTAAAAACTATTCGATAAATCCTCTTTTATCGATTATTTTATAGTTCTGAGGACTTCATCATAACATAAGAGTTCATTAAAAAAAGATGCATATTTATAATGAACTTTCCAAAAATAACTTTTATTGATAATTCATATACAAAAATCCAATTATTTACAATAATACAATTAGCTTTAGGATACATTTTCCAATAAGATTGATAAAAATTTGACACTTAAATTAATTTCATATTGAATTGATCATATGTATGTTTTAATTCATTTAATTTTATTATTTATTTATTATAGATATGGCAATTGGGTTGTGCACTAGGGAAGCTGTAGATATGGGAGGCCACCATCAGTCTAGGAGGATTGATGATTACTTAGATCCTAGATCTTGATAGATCATGATAACAACTTAAAACATTATTTATTAAGTTTTTATATATACTAATATGTGTGGACTAATAAATTTTAAAACTATATGGAAGTATTACGTGGAGTATCTCGTATTGTGGCATGGTAAGGACCCCTCCTCTCATCCCTCTTTGACCTCGAGGGATGGCTCAGGGCCACCAGAGGGGTTAGTAGAAGCTAGCTCATAGGATTTGGCCATAGCTTTGACCCTCCAATAGCTTGATACTCTTCGACATCCTCCTCTTAGGTCTCGACAATCCAGATGTGGGGTGATGCATATGTGGAGGGGTTGATGTAGAGACTTTGAAGCTAGCAATCTTAGAGCTTCCAAGATGTTGTCCGTGATACGGTCATTGAGATACTCCAAGATCTGCATCTACACAATCAGCTAGGCTTATTGTCATAGCCATTATAGTATGTAAATCTAATAATAATTATTTTTACTTATTTTAAATTTTTATATTTGGAAGCTTCACATATTTAGGCTTGAGATTGGGAAGGGGATCTAGGGAGTAAAAATTTAATCTAACCATCCAATCAATGGACCGAGGGTATCATAGCTTCATATTATCGAATGGAACGTGCAGGAACAATCTGTTCGAGAATCATATTACATCAAAATATATATCTCCATATCGATATATATACTTTCATATCAAAACTTATTATTAATATTTTATTTTTCTTCATTATAGGATGTTGAGACATTCGGCTTTCATCCATCAGTTGCTGGAGAGGACGTACAGGAGTAGGAGAAGGATGAGGAGGATGGCAAGGAGGATCTTACATGATTTCTTTTTTTTTATATGTATATAATTTTCATACTTGTTAAGTAGTATAAATTTATAAAATTATAAAATTTATATTTCTAATATAATATTATTAATTTTATATTTATGATTATAGTAAATAATAATTATTTTATTTATAATAGATTTTAGAAAATATAATTGCTTATTACTATGATTAAAATAGGTTTAAAAAAAATTAGTTGTGAATTTTTTTTAAAAAATACTATTAGCGATGGTTTTAGTGACGATATTATGCATCGATAAAGACTATTATTGATGGCATTAGCATTGGCATTATTGTCATTAATAATTTTAATTATGAAAAAAATAAAATAAAAAAGTATTAGCAATTACTTTATTATCGCTAATATCATCATTAATTATCCATATTGGTGACAAGATTCTTGCCGTTGCTAATAATTGTAACTAGCAACGAGCTTATTTCTAACAATGTTTTAGCAATGGAAGTCCATCGCTAATAGTATTAGCGATGGAGATTTGCTTATTAATGATGGCATTAAGCCATCGCTAATAACCTATTTTCTTGTAGTGTTAGATCAAGAACCATGATGGGATGACCCACCATGATTTACGGCCTATCTGTGCTAGCTAGCCCTGGGTCTTAGATGTGTGCATCACATGCAACAATCCAATGTCCCACACATCACATGCATAATGCTGCAATTTCATGAAAAATTTAGATCTTAAGATCTTGCTTAAACTTGTCAAACAAGTCTTAAGGCCATGAAATTTTATCCTAAGGTTTGATCATGAAAAAAATAACTTTTATTCTAGGCAAAAGATGCAATAAACCAGCAATTAAATATCATGCAAAATTTTGGATTTTGATATATCATGAATTAGATCTAATCTATATCATAACAATAATATAATATTTGATTGATTAGTCATAGATGGCGCTGATACCACTATTGGGATTTAGATACGCAATGAAAATAAATTTTAAACTTTTAAACATGCTTTAACTATTGAAAACATGTGATTCAAACCCCAATTCCAAAATTACCTTGATGATATCAATCAAACTTAAACCAAATAGCAAATAAATGAGAGAGGATAGATGATTTACCTTTCAAAAAAATCTAATTGCTTGCTAATTGGTTTTCTTGAGGTACCCAAGCATGTGCCCTTTAATGGTGATCCACATAGATTTCGATCAAGGACTCTTCCTAACTTAGATCTGCTGAATTTTATTCTTAAGAAATTCTGCACCACCTCCTTTTCTTGCCTCACCAATTCTTAGTGTATGGCTCTCTCCTTTCTTTCCTCTCTTGGATGTTTAGAACCCTTAGCCCTTAGATCTCCTTTAGATGTGATTTCAAATCTCTTGGATGCACCCTTTGATTTCTAAACCCCTTAACCCTTCAACCCCTTTTATAGACCCAAGTCATGACTCAACAAGGAGTCATGATTGGACTCAAACAACCCCAACCATGCAACACTTAGGCACCAATCTTAAGGCATGAAACCTCTTTGGTGTGAGGGGTTTGGAGGAGTCCTTCTTAGCATGGACTCCTCCCTAGAGGTGCTAAAACCATGGGGCATGAGATATGGGAGCATGAAATACTTTAACACATGGGATAAGGAGTGTGATAGATCTTGGAGAGAGAGAGAGAGGGCATGGAAAGATAAAAAGAGGTCATGGGCATGGAACCTACAAGTCAAGATTGATGTCTGGCAACATATCATAACAATCCAAAAGATGTGAAATTTGATGGAATACCAAAATTATCTTTTCATGGTAAGTTACCGTGTAATTCAATCCTTCGATCAGATAACATCTTAGATAGGCTATGGGCATGAAATCATGTCAAGCCCAAAATTAATCTATATGTATCTCAATCTAATGATGATGACTCGAATAATAAATCATTAGAAACTCTTTCTAATGTTCATCCTACTCTAGCTAGAGACTCACTGAGTCATCATCCTATGAAACTACATAGAATGTTCTCTTCTCTTACAAGGAGTGACTGATTTCTTGTCAACCACTTACAACCTCCATGCACACTTCACCATACCTAGAGCATCCTATACATATCTTAGAGAGTCATGCCAAGGTATGGATCAAAGTATAGATCCATATACATAAGATACCATGGTGATCTCAGGTCTAAAGATCACTTGCACCACTTCCACTAAAGAACCATCTTTTGACATGCTAGTAAGACTCCATCAGATGTATTTATTGTGGATCAATTTAGTGAACTCATTCTCCAATGAGCACCTATATCCTTATATTAGTATTTTTATAAGTGATTATGAGATCAATCATCCTCTCCATTAAGCATACATAGGATGTACCAGTCTTACTGGTATCATTGATCTCCGACTCGATGATCCTACAACTAAAAATAATTTAGACTGTGGCTATTAGAATTTTAGGTCTTACTGGCATGATCTCATCATGGTCCTAAAATGATTGTCCTAATCTATTAGGTTCATTACAATGAGATAAAAAGATACAGTATATGATGAAACATAATGTTTCATATATTCATAAAATAATCAATGTCATGTACATGAGCAAGAAGATAATACAAAACATAATAAAATAACCTCCAAACATCGAACGATAATCTAGGTTTCAGGGTCGAACCCCCATGTTGGCTTCGACCCATATATCTATCACTGATCCTTATCTTCATGCAGCAGCACACATGGTAAGCCACCAAGCCATGCTCTCCCCTATTGGAAAATGTGTTCCAAAGCCAATCATCAGTCTATTGATGGTTAAGTTATATTGTATCTGTAATTGATTCATTAATGAATAAAATATATTTTTGGCATCTTTTCATCATAAAGTATTCATCTTCAAATGAACTCCATTATGTGATTAATTTCTTAGGACTATTTAGATTCGATAAAGAGAGAATTTATCGATTAGTCCTTAAATTTATTCATGACCAAATAATAGGCTGTTAATTAGGATGACAGTGTCTATCGAGCATAGGTCGCTGTATGCCATATAGGTTGGTTGTCCTCTTAACCAAAAAGTGTGAAGATACTAGTATGGCATACAAGTGTGATGTATGGGTCCATCATTATTGAACGTGATCAACTCTAGAATATTTTGCTGTCGAGAATATCTTTGATGGAAAATATGTATAAGTATCCCTTAGACCTAAGATCACCTCAGTGACTTGCAAGCAACTCACTGTGCTTTGATATCGAACTAACTGAATTTCTAATTCAATAACGGAAGGCTTCTGGGCATAGTCAAGTACTTGCAAAGTTGGCGTGTGATCAAGATAGAATTGACCACTCCAAGAGTTGGAGAAGAATGTATCACTGTATTTCAATATAACAAAATCTTGGCCAGGGTAATCCATCAGATGAATTTGATATTTTGCAATACAATGTGGACAACCTGATCAAAGTTGACAGTTGAATTCTAAGGTGTCCTACAAGCATTTTGGTCAAGGAGATGAATTATATGAAAACTATATTTGCATGAGTTCTAAGGATGTTGTTCTATACATTCGACCTATCCAACCGTTGGGTACCATTACTAGATGGTTACTTTGATTGGTACAAAAATCTATTCCTGTGCTATGGACTTAGGTTTGGATCTTTGCGATCACACATATTATAGTTCACGATCCGATCGGATGGTTGATCAGTGATTTAAAATCATTCTAGGGTTAAACGATCAATACGATTGATGTTTAACCTAGCGCAAGTATTGCAGGAGGATCGATTAGCAATTTGATTGCTATTTGACTTAATTTGATTAAGCCAAAGGATAAAAATTAAGTTTAATTAAATATAATTTAATTAGATATAGTTTGGGCTTGATTGGATCAAGTCCAATTGGCTTATTAGATAAGTCAAGTGCAAAGAAGAACTAGTCCTAGTTCAATTAGGACTTGGGTCAACCCAATTTCTAATCTAATTAAAAATAAAATTAAAATTAAATTAAATTTAATATAATTTAATTAGATTCTTAATTAGATTAAGACCTATTTTAATTGGGTTAAATAAATTTTAATTTTATTTCATCTAAAGATCAAGTTGGACCAAGTCAAATTGAAAGTCCTAATGAGACTAGGACTTATATCAACCCAATCTCTAATTTAACTAAAAATTAAATAAAAATTAAATTTGATTTAATTTAATTTAATTAAGATCTTGGTTGGACTAGGACCTATTCTAGTTGGGTTAAAATAAATCTAATTTAGTTTGGTTAAAAGATTTTGTTTGACCAAGTCAAATTGGAAGTCTTAGTATGACTAGGACTTCCCTCCTTGTGCCACCTTAGCCGCAATGCCCCCAGACTCCTATTTTTTAGGATTTTTTTTGTAGAAAATCCTCTCCTCAGGCCTTCTCATGCATTCCCTTCTCTTCCTCTCCTATTTATTTGGGAATTAGTTAAGGACCAAGTCAATAGATGGAAAGTTGTTGTGGTATTGGACTCTATATGATAGAATCCCAACAAACATTGACTCTTCCCTTGTGTGCCACCCCACCCTGATTTCTTTTAAGATTTCCATGATAAAAAGAGAGTTTTTGTGTGCTCTTTTGTGGTGGTCCATGGCATGGGATGAGGAGGGGGTGCCCAAGTGTTGGGCGCCCTAACAACTTGCCATATATTGTCCTACCTTGTCTAGAAATTTGACCTAGACAAGTCTCTTCCAAAACTTATTATTTCAAATAAATATTTACTTAAATTTTTTGTGAAACATAGACATTTTATAGAGAATTTAGGTATGAAAATTTGAGGGAAATGATTCTTGGGCGTTGAGATTCAATAGACACAAAACTAAGTGTCTAGGTGAGAATAAAGAGAAGAAGAAGAGGGTCTTCTTCTATGGTTGCTATGTTCACCTCTTCCCTTCCTCCTTTTTTAAGTTTTCTAAGAGTGTATCACATCTAAAACCTCCTCTCCTCCTTCTCCTCTTTGGAAGAGTCCAAATCCAGAAGAAGGAGGCATCTGTTCGACCATCAAAAAAAGATCAGCACAATACTAGTATATTGTGTTGATTTTCTGCATTAGGATTTCTGATCGTGCTCGTGAGCTCATTGTTAGATATATGTGCCCTAAAAGCTAGAATTGGCTGACACTTGTAATACACTTCTAGGGGCAAAATTATAATTTTAAATATAAATAATAAAATAAATTATTTTCTATCATATATGTGTATTTAGTGTCTGTGATACATCCCTTGAGTTAATGGTAATGATAATTCTTATTTTCAAGAGTTGAAAATTTAAGACATGAATAATCATTATTAACTCATAAAATGCTCCCGACCATAGGATCATCACGAGGATGGTGATTGATCCGGAAAGGTTGGTGTACAATCGCTTCTCTTTAGTAGATGAGTCTTGAGTCTACGGTGTGGAGACACCGGAGCGAGAGTACAGGTACTCGTTAGAGAATGAGGGCACTGAGCGTGACCACCTCGAGTAGTCATTAGGAAGTCTACCTTCTCGTCAATGACTGACTCGATGCTGCAGTAGTGTGTCTGGTTCTTTGACCTGAGGTGCATCGGCAGTTCACCTTGAGGGTGTTATAGTTTGACTACACCATTACTCGGTCTCCTAGCCATATGGAACCCTGAGGTGTATGTTGGCTATAGCATGTTCATTGTAGGAACTGGATTGCATCAAGATGGAATCTATCTACCTCGGTGGTAGAGGAGCAGCCCTATGATGATCATGAGAATCAAGTCCAGAAGCCCATGGCCATGGCAGAGAGTGAAATAATAGAAAGAGTTTCTATTTAGATTTTCACATTCGGACTTGAATCGAATGATTACATCATATGATAAGAACTAGGGTTTGACGAGTTCACCTTAACCCTAATCTGATCGGGGCTCAAGATAGAAGAACTTAATCACACAGGTAGCTGCACCAAGAGGTTCGCATTCAGCTCTGATGGGTTGCCACCATATACTGCTAGGTGTCACTGGTGGATTTTGGGAGCAATTAGAATGATTTAGATGATCGATCATTCTAGCTGTTTCGAATCAGAAGAGTTCTGATCCATCGAAAGGAGTTTCGATGATGTCGATGATAGAGATCATGACATATCCCATTACCATACAGAACTGAACCTAACTGGGATCACACAAACAAGGGTTTGAATCTGGTGATCATCAATTGAACTGATCTAGTTCAATTGATCTGAATGAGATTCAATTAGGTTCAAGAAAATCGTGCTAGCACTCGATTGAACCTAACGTTCTTCTTTTACTATCATAAATAAGTTGTCTCTGACTGAGCCAAAGGAGTTTGTGCTCAACTCAGGTACCTTTACCTATGGTCTGACTGGAGGCTTGTCCAAGTCAGAAAAGGTTGTCTTATTTTGAGATAAATTTGAGACATTACCTACCATTTTTGGTCACCTGCCATTTCTTGTTCCTTTGACTTTGGTCAAAAGTCTACCGTTGGTCCTTTGACCCTTGGACATCTTTGACCCATGTGTCATGCACCTATTGGAGAGACTTAGGTGGGGACCTGTCCCCCTACCATTTGGCAAGGAGATGGAGGGCGCACGCCTAGGATGGCGTGCGCCCAAGTGGAGGCGCCTAGGAGTCCATACGGTTGGACAAGGACTCCAGGTTCCTTTTGGATTTCAAACTAGAGTGACCCTTACCTAAGACTTTGACTAGTCTTAAGGCACCATCTAAGGAGGAATCTATGGGGCTCTCATCTGATTGAATTAGGTGATATCATCCCACCAATCAGATTTAGATCTGATTTCACAAAGCAACAGTTGTGATTGGTTGGGATGAAGAGGAGTACATGGATCAGAAAGGTCTATAAATAAGACCCTAGCTGCGCCCAACCTAAAAAAAGAGTTCCTCTTAGCCCACACCCCAAGGCTGCCTCTCTCCCTCCTCCATGCCATCTTCTCATCCTCTCTCTCCTCTCCACACCCAAGGAAGTTTTGGGCTTTAGTTTGGTGCGATTCCAGATCAAGAAAAGGCTGATCGAGAAAGGAAGAAGGCTGCACTGCTGCAAAGGACGACTGCTGATCTTCAAAAGGAGTTTTGAAGATCCTCCAGATCAGATCCAGATCTAATTTTTGGAGAGAATGTGATAGAGAAGAAGAGGATCTTCAGATCCAACCTTGAGTGGATACCGGTAGAGGCCAGGCGCTTGCGTGGCTAGATCCAGAACCTTCCGCTGCAATCACAGGATCATCAACAGGGTAATAGGATTACCCAAATCAAGGTAAATTAAATTTGATTTAATTTAATTTAATTTTATTATTTATTAAAATAATAAGAATTAGATCTAAAAAATATCAAGATCTGATTGGATCAAGAGAAAATTTTTGAAATATATCTCTTGATCTGATCAGATCTGAACGAACCTGGACCCAAAAAAATCAGGATTTTCCCTTCAACTGGTATCAGAGCCAGGTTCTAAAATTTATTTAGATCTTAATTTTAATTTAATTAAATTAATAATTTTAGATGTCACATGAGATGTGATCAGATCTAAAATTAAAAAAATTAAAAAATTAAATTAATTTTGGATCTAAGATTATGAAGATATGCATGACTAGTTCTAGAATAGAATAGTTCTATAGAATAGTCTTGCATAATCATAATTGATTTAATTTGATTAAATCATATTTTAGATCTATTTATTTACTATTTTTTGATATTATAAATATTATAATAACATCTAAAAATAGAAAATAAATTAAATTTAATTTTAAATATCATATGAGATATGATTAGATGCATGTCTAGACTAGTTGTAGAATAGTTCTACATAATTGTCTAGATTAGAATTTATTTTGATTAGATCAATTTAAATCTAATTTTTTAGATTATTATGAGATAATTTAGATCTAAAAATATGCATGATTGATACATGAGATGTATGCAAAATATGCCATGATTAGATCTAATTTTTATATGAGATATATGATATAGATCTAAATTAGTTTTGTAGATTATTGTATGTTCCTGATTAAGGCGTTCCTCTTGGCCGTCCGGTCATAAGAATGAAGAAGGGTTTAAAGGCCCTCTCCTTCCATTCGATGGGGTGTTCTTATGATGTGTAGGGGTGCTGCGTGTTCGTCCTTAATCAGAAACCCAAAACTTACTTTCTGCAAAACCCTAGATCCTGAAACCCTAGGATTTATTGTGCATATTTTGTTTATGAACCCTAAACTTAATTAAGAATTAAGATTATGGAAATATTAATTAGGTCTAAAATTGAGAATTTTTAGATCTAAGACATATTCATAATACTGGGTTCGGGCTTGGGTAGCTCAATTAGGTCTAAGCGGTTGATCAAACCGAATCAAGAGTTGGTTAGATGGGATCAACAATGCTTAAATTGACCAGCCTAATAGGATTAAGTCTGGGTCAAGATCGAGTCACGTGAGTGATCGATCAAGCAAGACCTAATTAGGCTCAGAGGTTAGAGTCTGGATTGTAGGCTAACCCAATTGGTTCTGACTCAACAATTTGGTGTCTAAGGTAAGTTTGGCACATACGACCGACTGGTTTTTAATTGGAAGCTACTCGACCTGAATGCATTCTTGTACGAGTTAATGGCATATTCCCTTCCACCGGTCTCACTTACCTGGCCATATCTGTTGACACAGTTCTGATCTGAGGTGGTCAATAATCCGAGCTAACCCATGCCACTAGGTTAGTCATAATTGTTATGACTAAGCCAAGTCTAGTTTAATGAGACCTGAATCAATTCTCCCTAAGAAAAGATTAAGTCTGAGGTCTTCCACCATTGTAGATGTGCGGGCCCTTCCCGGGGTTGATTGTTCTCGGCTGGATACAGTGGCTCAGTTGCACCGGGAAGATGCAACCATGTCTATTAGGCATTGGATGCTATGGGCTGGAGGATGAGTTGGGCTCAATATTTTGGATACGGTGAGAGACTCAATTAGGAATCCAGTCTATGCAAATGGTGGGTCTGACTTAACTAAGGAGTGGATCAATATTTCGGATACGGTGAGATTCATGAATTAGAGACCAAGTTTGGGTGCACCATGATTAGAGAATCATTGAACAAGAGTTGTTCACTCATTGGCTAACCCATCACCAATAACTGTTAGGTGAGGTGATGAGTCAGTTGGTGAGACCACACCACCCACTAGAAATCATTAATCATGGAGATTTTTGCATCTCTACAGAGGGAGTGTAGGGATCCGAGAAAATAGTGGAAGCTAATTTGTTTAAAAATAAAATTTCCTAAATAAATTGGTCAAGTCAAAATTACAGTATCTAACTAGAATCTTTGACTCTCTACAGGAAAAATGTCTGCGTCCAACCCATTGGCACGTATCCTGGACACACATAGACTGACCGGACCCAATTATAAAGATTGGCTCAGGAAACTACAAAATTATTTTGGGTTTCCGAGAAGTTAACCCATGTATTGGACCAGGACCCTCCCACCTTACCAGCCTCGTCCATCCACTGAACAGAGAGCGTCTCTGGAAAAATGGATAGACGAAGATAATAAGGCCAGATATTACATGTTGGGCTCGATGTCTGATGAGCTCCAGCGCCAACATGAAGATATCGGGACTGCTCGCCAAATGTTGGCTCACCTACAGGAGATGTTTGGTGAACAGAGTCGCGCAGCCAAAGTATCAAGTCACGAAATGACTTTTTAAGGCTAAGATGCGTGATGGGCAGTCAGTCCAAGATCACTGTCTGACATGATGATCAAGGACATGGAAGAGCTTGAGAAGCTCGGTGTGAAGTTGGACTTGGATCTGCAGAATGATATTATTCTGCAATCCTTGACTGATGCATATGGGCAATTCATCATGAATTACCACATGCATAAACTTCAAAATTCCTTGGCCGAATTAATGAATATGCTGGTTACCGCTGAGCTTTCTATGAAAGGTTCTAAAGGCTCAGTTCTTGCTATGGAACGGACTTCTTCCAAAAGAAAGTCTTATGGAAAGAAAAAGAAGTCTGTGAAAAAGCAGAAGGTGGAAGGAGAAAAGAAGAAGAAGGCAGAGCCGAAGAAGAAGGCCGCTGTCAAAGGAAAGTGTTTCCATTGCAACAGCGACGGCCATTGGAAGCGGAACTGCCCTACTTACCTGGCCACCCTGAAGAACAAGAAGGAAGGTCCTTCTGGAGGTATGCTCGTTATTGAGTCTAACCTTATGGATTTCTTCTGCATCCAGTTGGGTGCTTGACTCTGGTTCTAGTGCTCATCTGTGCACTTCCATGCAGGGTCTTGAGGATAGCAGGAGGCTGAGGGATGGAGACATGATCCTACGTGTCGGAAAATGGAGCAAGAGTTGCTGCAGTAGCCGTGGGAACATACCCTCTTCGATTACCATCTGGTTTAGACTTAGTTTTAAAAGACTGTTATTATGTGCCTGCAGCTAGCAGGAATTTGATTTCTGTTTCATGCTTAGCATTAGAAGGCTATGTGATTAGTTTTCTTAAGGACCATTGTAACATTCTTTATGAAAGAAATAAAATTGCAAATGGTTTTCTTATTAATGGTCTTTATCAGTTACATATTGATGTATCTATTTTAACTATCGAGCAAAATGTGAATGCCATAAAATGACCTAGGGATAGTCCAAATGATAGATATCTATGGCACCTGAGATTAGGTCATATAGCAGAAGATAGGATTAACAAATTGGAGAAAAATGGGCTATTGAGTCCATTGACTTTCGAGTCATATCCAACTTGTGAATCTTGTCTTCAAGGCAAAATGACTAAACTCCCTTTTGTTAGGACATGGGGAAAGGGCCACAGATCTCCTTGCCCTAGTACATACTGATGTGTGCGGCCCATTTGATGTGCCGGCTAGAGGCAATTTTGTCTACTTCATTAATCTTTACCGATGATCTGTCTAGGTATGGGTATGTGTATCTTATGAGACACAAGTCTGAAGCTTTTGAAAAGTTCAAAGAATTCAGACATGAAGTAGAAAAAGCAAACTAAAAAACCCATTAAGGTTCTTCGATCAGATCGAGGAGGTGAATACCTTAGCCAAAAATTCCTAGACTATCTCTAAGGAAAAATGGCATAGTCTCTCAATGGACTCCACCAGGAAACACCTCAACTCAATGGGTTTCAGAATGGAGAAATCGGACTCTATTGGATATGGTTCCGATCCATGATGAGCTTCACAGACCTCCCTGATTTTCTTTGGGGACATTCATTGTTAACTTCAATTTATCTACTGAATAGGGTTCCCTCTAAAATTATTCCTACCACACCGTATGAGATATGGCATGGTAAGAAACCAAGTCTGAGTCATCTCAGAATTTGGGGTTGTCCGGCTTCATGTCAAAAGACAACAAGCGGACAAGTTAGAGTTTAGGTCCTTTCAGAGCTCGATTCATAGGATATCCTAAAGAGTCATTAGGATACTATTTCTACATTCCAGAAGACCACAATGTGATTGTGAGTCGACATGCCATCTTTCTTGAAAAATAGTTTATTCAAGATAGTGGCATTGGAAAGCAGATTCAAGCTTGATGAGAAAGTCTCACAAGTAGCAACGAGCTAAGGACCAATTGGAACCAAATCAGGTTGAGCCAATAAGAACACTACCTCCTCCACCTCGTAGATCGGAAAAGAGTTTTCCCATCCCCCTGAAAGATACTTAGGTATTATTTCAGAGGAATGTAGAGAAAATGTTCCTCGTAGGTAATGGTGCTCATGGTGATGATCCCAAAACCTACAACGAGGCGATATCAGATATCGACTCCTGAGAAATGGTTAGAGGCAATGAAGTCAGAAATTGACTCGATGCACTCAAACCAAGTCTGGACCTTGGTAGATCCACCAGAAGGTATAGTACCTATTGGGTGTAAATGGATCTTCAAGAGAAAGATTGGTGCAGATGGAAATGTGGAGACATTCAAGGCTAGACTAGTGGCAAAAGGTTATAGTCAATGCGAAGGCATTGACTATCAGGATACCTTTTCGCCAGTAGCTATGCTAAAATCCATCCGCACATTGCTTGCTGTTGCAGCCTATTTCGATTATGAAATATGGCAAATGGATGTGAAAACGGCATTCTTAAATGGATATCTTGAGGAAGATATCTATATGGAACAGCCGCTAGGTTTCACATCCAGTGATACTGATCACAAGGTTTGCAAGCTGCAAAGGTCCATATATGGACTTAAGCAAGCATCTCGGAGCTGGAACACTCATTTTAATGATGTGATCAAACTATTTGGTTTCATCAAAAATGAGGAGGAGCCATGTGTCTTCAAAAAGGTCAGTGGGAGCGCTGTTGTCTTCCTCGTATTGTACGTGGATGACATCCTCCTTATTGGGAATGATATTCCCATGTTGACCACAGTCAAAATATGGTTGTCTAAAGAATTCTCCATGAAAGACCTAGGAGAAGCATCCTTTATTCTAGGAATTAAGGTCTATAGGAGATAGACCGAATAGGATGCTAGGACTTTCACAGAAGATGTACATAGAGGAAGTACTAAAGAGGTTTAGTATGGAAAACTCTAAGAGGGGATTAATACCCTTCAGACATGGCATTCATCTTTCCAAGAAGATGTGCCCTAGCACACCTGAGGAAATAGAATGCATGAGCAAGATCCCTTATGCTTCTGCAATAGGGAGCCTCATGTATGCCATGTTATGTACACGACCTGATATAGCCCATGCTGTGAGTGTCACAAGCAGATATCAGTCAAATCCAGGTGAAGAACACTGGACTTCTGTGAAATGTATCCTTAAGTACTTAAGAAGAACTAAGGATATGTTGTTGGTCTTTGGTAATGGAGAACTCCAAGTCCAGGGATATACAGACTCGGATTTTATGTCCGATATAGATGATCGAAAGTCGACATCTGGAAGTCTGTTTGTGTGCAATGGTGGAGCTGTCAGTTGGAAAAGTTTCAAGCAGACAGTGATAGCAGATTCCACCATGGAAGCAGAATATATCGCTGCATCAGAAGCTGCAAAGGAGGCATTCTGGTATAAGAAGTTTGTCGCAGAGATCGGAGTGATGCCATCAGATGCCATTCCTCTGTACTGCGACAACAATGGCGCCATAGCCCTTGCTAAGGAGTTGAGGTCTCACCAAAAATTCCAAGCACATTGAGCGGCGATACCACCTCATCCGCGATTACCTCGAGAAGGGTTACGTCGAGGTCAAGAGAGTCGACTCCAGCAGATAATGTGGCAGACCCACTTACAAAGCCATTGGGCCAGCAGAAGATCGAAGCCCACCTTGAGAAGATGGGACTTAGATTTGTAGCCAATTGGCTTTAGGTCAAGTGGGAGATTGTTAGATATGTGTGCCCTAGAAGCCAGAATTGGCTGACACTTGTAATACACTTCTAGGGGCAAAATTATAATTTTGACTATAAATAATAAAATGGGTTATTTTCTATCACATATGTGTATTTAGTGTCTGTGATACATCCTTTGAGTTAATGGTAATGATAATTCATATTTTCAAGAGTTGAAAATTTTAGATAAGAATTTTCATTATTAACTCATAAAATGCTCCTGACCGTAGGATCATCATGAGGATGGTGATTGATCCTGAAAGGTTGGTGTACAATCGCTTCTTCATAGTAGATGAGTCTTGAGTCTATGGTGTAGAGACACCAGAGCAAGAGTATAGGTACTGAGCGTGACCACCTCGAGTAGTCATAAGGAAAGTCTACCTTCTCGTCGATGACTGACTCGAAGCTGCAGTGGTGTGTCTGGATTCTTTGACCTGAGGTGCATCGGACAGTTCACCTTGAGGGTGTTATAGTTTGACTACACCATATGACTCGGTCTCCTAGCCATTTGGAAACCCTGAGGTGTATGTTGGCTATAGCATGTTCATTGTAGGAATTGGATTGCACCAAGATGGAATCTATCTACCTCGGTGGATGAGGAGCAGCCCTATGATGATCATGAGAATCAAGTCCATAAGCCCATGGCCATGGCAGAGAGTGAAATAATAGAAAGAGTTTCTATTAAGGTTTTCACATCGGACTTGAATCGAATGATTAAATCATATGATAGAAATTAGGGTTTGACGAGTTCACCTTAACCCTAATCTGATCGGGCTCAAGATAGAAGAACTTAATCACACAAGTAGCTGCACCAAGAGGTTCATTTTTCAGTTTTGATGGGTTGCCACCATATACTGCTAGGTGTCACTGGTGGATTTTGGGAGCAATTAGAATGATTTAGATGATCGATCATTCTAGTTGTCTGAATCAGAAGAGTTCTGATCCATCGAAAGGAGTTTCGATGATGTCGATGATGGAGATCATGACATATCCCATTACCATATAGAACTGAACCTAACTGGATCACACAAATAAGGGTTTGGATCTGGATATCATCAATTGGACTAATCTAGTTCAATTGATTTGAATTAGATTCAATTAGGTTCAAGAAAATCATGCTAGCACATGATTGAGCCTAATATTCTCCTTTTTCTATCATTAAAAGTTATCTCGACTGAGCCAAATATATTTGTGCTCACTCAGGTACCTTTACCTGGTCTGACTGAAGCTTGTCCAGGTCAGAAAAGGATTATCTTAATTTATGAGATAAATTTGAGATAACACCTACCATTTTTCATCACCTGCTAATTCTTATCCTTTGACTTTGGTCAAACATTGACCTTTGACCCTTGGACATCTGCCCATGTGTCATGCACCCATAGGAGAGACTTATTGACCAAGTCCACCTACCATTTGGTAGGCAGATGGAGGGCACACGCCTAGGATGGCGTGCGCTCCATGTGGATAAACACTGGAGTCCCATACGAATGGAACTCCAGGATGCTTCTTAGATTCAAACTAGGTGACCCTTACCTATAGACTTTGACCAGTCTAAGGCACCATCTAAGGATGAATCTATGGTGCTTTCATCTGATTGGATTAGTTGATGTCATCCCACCAGTTAGATTTAGATCTGATTGCATGAAGCAATACGATTGACCGGGATGATGCAGCACTGCATGGCGCAGCAGAGTCTATAAATAAACCCTTTCTGTGCCCAACCTAAAAAAAGAGTTTCTCTCAACCCACGCCCCAAGACTGCCCCTCTCCCTCCTCCATGCCATCTTCCAACCCTCTCTCTCCTCTCCATGCCCATGGAAGTTGTGCTTCAGTTTGGTGCAATCCAGGCAAGAAAAGGTTGACGAGAAAGGAAGAAGGCAGCACTACTGTAGAGACAACTGCTGATCTTCAAAAGAAGTTTCAAAGATCCTCCAAATCAGATCTAGATCTAATTCTTTGCAAAAAAGAAGAAAAAGATCTCTAGATTCAGTCCAAGTAGATACCAATCGAGGTCAGACGCTTGCGTGGCTAGATTCAGAATCTCAGGCAATCAGCAGGATCGTTAATGGATAATCAGATTACCCAATATCAAGATAATATTAATTTAAATTTAATTTAATTTAATTTTTTTATTTATTAAATCATAAAATTAAATCTGAAAAGTGTTAGATTTGATTTGGATCTAAGAGAAAATTTTTAAAATATACCTCTCGATCTAATCAGATTTGAACGAACCTGACACAGGAAAATTTGATTTTTTCTTCACTTGTGTGGATGACTCCTAGAGATCGAAAGTATGTGTGGCTCATGATTTCATCTTAAAGTCTAGATCAGTAAGTTAGAAGGTCTAACTTGCACAGATAATAGATTTGATCTATTGGTTTTATAGCTACATTAGATGTAGTATTGTTGCATTTTGATAAGATCAACATGTTTTCTTTCCTTTATATTTTTTAATTTTTGATTTAATAACATGCCATGATCATATAATAGATCTTAGATTTAGAATATTTTTAGATATTTAAAATTAATTTTTAATTAATTTTAGTCTTCTGCTGCCTGATCTTGAAAATGTTTCAAGATCTAGTCCTGAAACCCTAGATCTAGTTTCTTCAATTGGTATCAGAGCCAGATTTTTATTACATAATTTCTTGAGCATATTCAAATTATTTTTTAGATTAGATCTAATTTATAATCTAATTATTAAATCTAAAATTAAAAAATTAGATCTCACAAACTGCTATAAGGTTGTTCTATTATAAGGTTTATCCCTTACATTGAAAAGATTGTCCTAGTTCATGATGATCTACTCCTACTCATAAATTTATTAAATTTAATTTAATTTTATTTATAATTTAATAGATTTATAATAGTTTTAGATCTAAAAATAAAATTTTTAGATTGCACAGACTGCTATAAGGTTGTCCTGCTATAAGGTTTATCCCTTATAGTGGAAAGGTTATCTTAGTACGTGCTGATCTAAAATATTAATCATAAAATTTTAGATTAGATCTAAGATATTTTATGATCTGATTAAAAATATTTTAATATAATTTTAATCATCATAAATATATTAGATTTGATCTAAGTTGATTTATGATTGATTGGTGTTAAAACTGTTTCAAATACATGAATCTATTTAGATTAGATCTAAAATAGTTTCATATTTACTTTACTTACATATTGATTATAAATCAAACATACAACTTGGTTAATAGAATTATATTATAAAAATATTTTATAAATATGAAAATCATTTTCGAAAAGCCAAATCCCAACCCTCAGCCCAAAACTTAATTAAGAATTAAGAAGTTGTTTGATTAGGTTCTAGGATTGTAAATTAATGATCCTATGATACGAATCATAACACATTGGGTTAATAGGTTAGTAGGGATTAGGTCCATTAATTGGGTTAGACCTAAGATTAGATTAAGGAATGGACTTAATTAGAGAATTGACTAAATCTAATCAATTGTTGTCTTAGATTAGGTCAAGGATTCTCTAGATCAATTACAATAGTTGTAGTTGGTTAAGTCCATATCTTTAACAAAAACCAAATGGATTTGATTCTTGGCTAAGTGGTCTAGCTCGAACTATTAAGTTGATCTAATCATGACTAATTAAATTAGTTGGTGTCTAAGGTAAGTTTGGCACATACGATTGGTGGTTTTTAATTGGTAGCCCACTTACCTGGTCATTTCTGATGGTGTCTAAGGCATACTTTGGCAGACCCTCCCATCGATCTCACTTACCTGGCCTTCTTGGTGAGATTAAATTTTGATCAGATCACTTGACAATTTGAGTTGACTCATGTCAGAAAGGTAAATCAGTATGACTGATTTAGATGCTCCTAGACTAGCCTATTAATGATCTTCCTTAAGCTGACTTGGTGAAGCTAGTGGGAGGACCATGACAAGTTGGTTAATTTGATATTTTTTCTAAATCAAATTAATTAAATCCTCTAAAATTATTAGGTTCTTAAAATAAAATAGTTATAGTGATAATTAGATCATAGCCTCCCATTAAGTGGATGATAATGGATCCATTAGTTGGATAATCATTGGAGGCCCATAAGCCTAGCGCTTATCTGCTAATAGAATTATCATTTATAATATGATTTCTGGGCCGCGTCTCTCTAAATGGTGGTTAGACTGACCAACCATAGTTCGGCTTAATCATTCATTAGTTAGATGGACCAAGTATGATCATGTTAATGGTTGGACCTAACTGGGACTTTCAGTGAAGGCCCTAGCCTACTGAAAAGATACCTGAAAAAAAATTAATTACTAAAAATTATTTAAAAAAATAATTGGTTATGAACATATCCTTAGATGTACATAGATTGACCAACCATAGTTGGGCTTGTGTGCAGTCTATGTGGATTCTAGTATCTACTAAGAAATTAGAATAATTTCTCGAATTAGAGGTAGAGGCTATCAATTCGAACAAAATAGTGGAAGAAATCTTTTGATTAAAGTTCAAATCTTTAGGTTTAATAAATCAATTATCAATTTAGCTTTTGGTTCTTCTTTATGCAGTTAAATCCCAACCACAGTTGTTCTATTCACTGTTAGATAGTGATTAATTTATAGGATCCAACTTTGATAATAAGTATCGAATGTTGAATGTTGTTCAATAGCACAAAGTGGTTCGTGCTGGGGCCTCTACCTAATTTAAACATAAGATCTAAGAATAACCTAAATCAGATAGTGTACTTTCATTGTAAGAAGCAAGGGTATTGGAAGAAGAACTATCCTCAGTATTGTGATTTCCATGACCCCAATAGGCTGAATAACAGAGATGAGCAAGTAGTTGCTGATCAAGAATGTTATATGATAACACCTTATAATTTCTCTGTTTGTGATACTTCTACTTAGTTATTGGATATCGGAAGCCCAGTCCATATTTGCAATATGTTGTAAGAACTTCAAATTAGTTGAAGATTTGAGAGTAATGAGCGATTCCTGAATATTGGAGATGGAAGGTCTGTTCTAGTTATAGCTATGAAAATAGTTCAACTTATTCTCAATACAAATATCATTTCTTTAAATGAATATCATTATTGTCCTTTCTTTCTGATTGATATAATCTCTGTTAGCCTTTTGGCCAAGGATGGTTATCATTTATCTATAAAAAAAGATTATTGTGATATCATTATGAATGATGTTACAATAATGCAAGAATAACAAAGAAATGGTATTTATATTTTATCACAGTCTGTGAGTGTAATATACACTTCTAAAAAATATTCTAGATTAGATAATATCTTTGATATCTACCTATGGCACTGTAGGCTAGGTCACATGAACACAATGCTGTCGATAAGACATCGTGTTGACTCAAGAAGGAATCCTCGAAGTCAGTGACTTTTTGAATCACTTCTAACCTGTGAAACTTGTCTTCTTGGTAAAATGACCAAGTCACCTTTTATTGAAAAAGATGAGAGAGCTACTGAGCTCTTAGATTTAGTACATACTGATGTATGTACAAAATAAAGTTTCGTTTGGAAGCCAGTGGGGGGTGGCTCGACAGGATCCTCTGACGATCAAAGTCAGCTCTGGCCAAATAGGAAGTGAAGTGCTTTGAAAATGAGTTCCGCAGAGCTTAGTGAAGAAGAGGAGAGCTTAGAGATCAGAGATTGAGTTATCGCATATCTGGGGATCCCTTTAATTAGGTGGAGCTTGATTTGATGGTGACTGATGGTGATGGCCATACCAGCCTAGTGGTGGGCCATTCGGGCTATACAGAAATTTGGTTGGAGGAGATGGTATCGTCAGGTCGATAGTGATAGCCACACCGTCGTGATAGTGGTGGTTGCTCGAGGTCTGACGAAGTCCAGTCACGGAGGAGTGCGCCTGTAGCGTCACCTGTGGGCAAGACCGATGGTAATCGTTCGTCCAGATTTAATAGCCGTGCTTTGAAAAAGTAGGCAATTGATCGGTGGGACCTTCGTAGCGTATCAATTCTAGAGGAGTTCGACAAGAAAAGGCTCGAAAAGAATTTGGTCGGAGGAGTGGTGGAGGGAGTTTTGGCCTTTCATAGGAAATCTGGTTGGAGGAGTGCGGCTAAGGCTCAGTCCGCTGGAGAAGTTTCGGAAGGAGCTCGACCGCTGAGGGAGTCCAACCGAAGGGATGTCTGGGAGGAGTTCGGCTCCTGAAGACCAGTCCGACCGAAGGGGATGTCTGGGAGGAGGTCCGCCTCCTGAAGAAGTTCGGTCGAAAGGAAGAAAACTTGAAGGAGTTCGGCTCCCGTAGGCGTCTGGCGGAAGGGTGCGGAGAAGTTCGGCTCTTGTGGAGTCCGACTGAAGCTCAGTTTAAGGAGTTCGATAAAGCCCGACCATTGGGAGTCCGAAGAAGTTCATCGCTAACATGTTCGGCCGACTATAAGGACTTTAGCCAAAATTTTATCCGCTGAAAAGCTCCTTCCGTGGCTACCGACTGCATCAGACTGGCACCGAATTAAAACTTCGATAGAAGTGAGATTATCCAATATATAAGCAATGTGGACGGAGAAAGATGTTCCTCCTCATTTGATCAAGGAGGGCTCCAACCTCATGTTGCTTAGCTTAGTGAGATAAATATTTTGACAGCTCATCATCCTATTATACATTGAAGGAATCAACGCCTCATAAACACACAAAACAACAATGCAATAAAATAATATCGAACGAAAGTAAATTTGTCAATTGCCATCCCAGACATACCAACTCTCTCACCAACCGTAGATCTGTAGCTTTTAAGAAAGAATAAGAAAGAAGGCATCTTTGACCCTCCCCAAATGAGGAGGCCCCTGCAGTCTTCCCCGACACCCCCAACTAATTCCACATTCCAGGCCCTTCCAATACGTTCTCTAGCTTTCGATCAGCCTCACTCCACGTGAAGACGAAAGGACCATGTCGGAAAAGTTCACGAGCGTAGAAATATGAATTAACTGTAGTGGTCGCCACTCCTCCCTGTGCCCAAACAGTAAATCGAAATTCAAAACGCGGGAGACTGTGACCGTCTGATTGTTGACTTCCCTTACCGGCGGCTTCATATTAGTTCAGCTGTACAGCCAGAACAGCAGAATACTCATTCACATTTTCCGCGCGAAACCGTACCCCTGGCTTTAGACTCCATTATACCGTCCCTGCACGATACACCAGGGCGTGGCTACAATTCAAGCCGAGCGATGCGTCTCAGAAAATCCACACGCCCTGCGGAACTAAATCCTCACTGACTGACCGTCGATTCGTGGGGGCCGTATCCCACCCGACCCAATAGTTTTCTCGTGCCGTCTCCTATCAAACATCAAGTCAGCACTAGCCAGGAGTGAAATATTCAGCGAAACTAGAGACGAACACGTGTAACTCGCAGCCGATCGTTGCCCTCTCTCGCTCGCATTGTCTCCTCCTCCCCGCTTTTTAGAAGTCGATGGGAGGAAGACAAAAACATCGGAAAATGACCAAGACTCCCCTAAAACGCACCCAACTGTATGACCAGGATCTACCGTGATAATTTGGAGGGCAAAACTGTAATTGCGGCTTTGAAATGCGCATTCGGGGAGAAGAACGCACGACCAAATCTCCGTGAATCGGGGAGAAGGTCGTTGTCCATTTGCGTAGCTGCCTTTGGGGATACGGCGAATCTCGAAAATTCCTCTCCGTCTCTCCCTCCCTCCTTCGTCCCTCTCACCCATCCTCTCCTCCTCTATAAAATTGCGCTTCCCTCTCTCTGTTCTTTTTTCAATATTCAGTTCCCTCCTCTCCTCCACCTCCTCGCAAAGTAAAGAAACAGCAAAGAATGAACAATGTGAGTTTCTCTCTGCTTCCTCTCTTCCGTTCTCCTTCTGTTTCTTCAATAACGGCCCTTCCTTCGTTCCATCCTTGCTTTGATTCCCCTCTCTCTTCCTCTCTCCATAAAATTCTCCAATAGTTAGCCTTCATCTCTTCTCTCTCTCTCTCTCTCTGACTCTCTCCTAAAAACCGATCCTTTTCAATCTACCTTCGTTCTTCGAGAAAATTCTGTTGTTATTGGCTTCAACAACGAGAGCTGAAAATGATAAGTCACCATCGAAGAAACGAAATAAAAAGGAAATGGCCCGGGAATCGAGCAGTCCAAGTCTGCACAAGCCCCGCCCACCAAGGCCGTCCTGGCCCGCGATTACGAGGGCCCTTAAGACCATTATCCTTTCCTCCCCGCTCCGCGAGCGCCCTCCGAGATCGCAACCGAGCGACTCCATCGCCGAAGGAGACAAGGCCCGACGCCATCTCCGGAGCGGTGCTCGACCCGCGCGACGTCCTAACACGAGACGCCGCTCCACCTCGCCGTCCGCATCGGCGACGCCACCGCTGCCGAACGCTCCCGGAATGGCTGCCGCGCCGATTGGAGCCTCCACAACGAGCAGGGCTGGAGCGCCCTCCACGAGGCCATCTGCGCCCGCGAAGGAACAACCTCGCCCGCATCATCGTCTGCCACTACCATCCCAGACCTGGGCCAAGTGGTGCCGCCGCCTCCCCCGCCGTCATCGCCACCATGAGGCGGATGCGGGACTTTCTACATGAGACACTTTTCCATTTCGAGAGCTCCGTGATCCCCTTCATCTCGAGAATCGCCCCCTCCGACACCTACAAGGAATCTGGAAGAGGGGCTCAAAAATAATGCGCGCCGACATGACGCGTCGCCGGATTCGATGGCATTCAAGATTCAGCGGGCGACAGAGCATTCCTTCCTCGGAGAGGGCTCGGAGGAACGGCAGCGTGCCGTCTGGAATCGCTGTGCATCGTCTCGCACAAAGGAACAAGGAGGTGGTTAATGCCCGACGGCGCGGGGCGCCCGCGAGCGATGCCGTTTAGGTTCCAGCAGGAAGTCTGCCATGTCCAAGAGAACATCTTCCGGCCGGGATCGACGTGACTGCGGGCGGTGCTTGCTGCCCGCAGCCTGACCTGGAGGCGGCAGGAAGGCGGTCGGAAGATGGTCGCTCGTGGAAGGCCAAGGTGTATGACATGCATCAGTGGTCGGAGCGTCAGTCCGGCGGGTCCCCGGCGGTGCCGCCGACGAGGAGGAGCGTCGCCCGTTTTTGCCAACGACAACGAGACGGAGAAACGGATGACTCCGAGATATGTTACCGCGGAAGGAAGCCGGAACAACTGGAATCGCTTTGAAAATGGAGTCGCCCGGATATGGTTGACGAAAGGTCTCTCGATGAACTTTGTGGGCACCGCACAGTTGCTACGAGCCGAAAGAAATTCGCGGACAGGATAACGAAGTATCTGGGCGATGGCGGGGGGAAGCAAGATACGAAACGCTGGCTCGGCAACTGGGCGAAGAAGGGGACATGATCACAAGCCAGGATTTTGCAAGGCACAAGATGGCACCGCAGGAGCTCACTTTGTGTAGATGAAGACAAGGAGTGACCTCCTGGGGATTTCCATCGAGGACTCATAGTAGGCAGGAAGGCATTCGATAGAGATGCTGCAGTAGGGAGGACCTAAAAAGAGTCAGGGGTCAAGGGATGAAGAAATCTACAAGCGAATCCGGAGAATGGGGAGTCCGACGCCGGGAGAGCAGAGTTCAAGAGGGCTTTGAGGCCTGTTCCTTCTGGCTGTTCATGACTTTCCCACTTAGGACGGAGGAGTTTTCCTGGCTCTGCTTTGACATACTTGCAAATAAAGGTGAAAGGCAATTCCCGATTGGCGAGAACTGCTTAAACTAAAACTCCTTCTGGGACTTTTCCAGTCAGTATGTCAATCGGTGATATATTGTTGAGTGGGTCTTTTTACTTATTTAAAACTTTGATAATTGATTCAGCAAATAATCTTCTCTTTATCTGATTGCTCTGATGAATAACCTTGTTGCATCTCTGATCACTAGATGTAGTTTCGTTTTGTTAGCTGTAATTGGGTCATAACCGTCGAAGTGTTCTAGAACCATCGGATTGAAGTGGAATCAAGGCGCTGGTACATTTCGATGGTGATCCGAGTGAAATCGCAACCGAAAGATGCTGACCGTCTGATCTTGACCGCAAACAACCATCATTGCACGATCGCAGCATTTCTGTTCTCATAGACCATGTGGATCGACCATAACGTGCAACCACAACCAATCAGCACCTTCTATTGACAGATGAAAGACCAAATGCACTATGAGCCTGTGGATGAATTTCTGTAAAACCCTTTAGGGGTCTAGGTCTAACCAATGTGGTAGGCTTTTGATTCGTCGATGTCTGCTGAGCTGCGGTCTACCCACTATGCTGTAGACCGATTGACGGCTTCTGGGGCTTGAGTTCGGCTAGCTTAGATGGTTGCAATGCCGGCGTAGTCGGCTTGGCTGGCATGTCTGGATGCACCAACTGCTGCGGCGTGGCAGCTTGATGCCGTAATATTTTTTTATTTTTTTATTTTTTTTATTTTATTTCTTTAGATAATTCATATCTTTTTTTCGTTTTACTCTATTTTCTCAAAATTTTATTTTGTTGTGATCAAAAATATTAAGCTCTTTCTATTAGTAATAAAATTTTATTTTTTATTTTTTATTTTTTAATTTAATTTTTAAAATTAATAAAATATGAAATTTCTAAAAATTATATTATAAATGATTAGATAATTCTTAAAAAATTAATATAAATTAATTAATAAATTAATATTTTATGATGAATTTATTGTACTTATCAACTAGGTCAACATTAATAAGAATAGGATAAACAGATCGACCTAAGAAAAATTCTCGATAAGTTATGGATTGTGAATCACTTTCCGATCTAATGAGTTCCTGTCTTTTGAATGGGGCCTTCGACTTTGCTTGCATTAGGATGAGGTTCTCCTTCTGTTCCTAACGGACAGCGGACGAGGATCTTCGAAGCTCGGGAGAGATCTTATCTCTGGCCGATATTGGCTCGATCGCTTGGAAGAGATCTTATCTCTAGTCGAGATTGTCCATGGTCGCTCGGAAGAGATCTTATCTCTAACCGAAGTTGACTCGGTCGCTCGAAAGAGATCTCATCTCTAGTCGAGGTTGTCAATCGATCGTTCGGGAGAGATCTTATCTCTAGCCGAGATTGACTCGGTCGCTCGGGAGAGATCTTATCTCTAGCTGAGGTTGTCAGCGGTCGCTCGGAAGAGATCTTATCTCTGACCGAGGTTGTCATCGGTCGCTCGAAAGAGATCTTATCTCTAGTTGAGGTTCACTCGGTCGCTCAGAAGAGATCTTATCTCTAGCCGAGATTGTCAGCGGTCATTCGAGAGAGATCTTATCTCTGATCGAGATTATCAGCGGTTGCTCGAAAGAGATCTTATCTCTAGCAAGGTTGACTCAGTCGCTCGGAAGAGATCTTATCTCTAGCCGAGGTTGTCAGCGGTCGCTCGGGAGAGATCTTATCTCTGCGAGGTTGTCAGTGGTCGCTCGGGAGAGATCTTATCTCTGACCGAGGTTGTCATCGATCGCTCAGAAGAGATCTTATCTCTAGCCGAGGTTGTCTCGGTCGTTCGGAAGAGATCTTATCTCTGACCGAGGTTGATGGTCTTTGATCTGCTCGTGTTAGGACGAGATTTTCATCGATCGCTCGGAAGAGATCTTATCTCTGGCCGAGGTTGATGGTCTTTGACCTGCTCGTGTTAGGACGAGGTTTTCCTCTTGTTCCTAACACGGTGACTATTGACTGCTTCTTTTCTATCATCACATAGTTTTCATACCTAGAAATAATATTATTGAAGGAAAAAAATTTTACTGAGGGGAAGTTATGGGCAGCACATCCCCATTTCAGGATCGTAGGGACGTTGTTCCTCCGGGTTCCCTTCGGCAGCAAGGTTCGGGTCGGATGACCTCCTCTATCTTATGCTGGCCTTCTCAATTTGGAGCAAGCTTCTCTTGGCTTTATCGCTGGGAGATGATGAATCGCTGATGTACCAAGCTCCTCCCAAGGATAACGTTGATGATGCTGTGAGGCGGCTGACCTCCTTATCGTTTCTGGCTATGGCAGTGCTTTTGGTCGATCTTCTCCTGCTTCTGGCTGGCGTCGGAGGAATTTACCTAGCCGTCCATTTCTGACGAGCTCCTCAATTTCATCTCGGAGCTGAATGTATTCCTCAGTATCGTGGCCGTGGTCGCGATGGTTGGGGCACTACTTGCTTCGATCGTGCATGTTTGGGAGAGGTCGGAGTTCTTCTGATCTTGGCAGCTGGTTCTTAATTTTCATGAGAATTTGAGTTCGAGGAGCATTGAGTGGGGTGTAGTCGTGGAACCTTTCGGGAGGAGGACTTCTTTGCGCCCTTTTGTCGGAGTTTCCTTGGTGGTGAGCTCGAGAAGTTCGGGCCTTGCTTACGCTGGGGAGGTCGTGAGCGCGGCCAAACTTCCTATGAAATCTTCTACGGGAGAACTTCATGCTTCTTAGTCGGGACTTTCTTGACGACGAGCTCGAGGGGGAGCTCGGCCTGGCTTGTCCGAACTTCATTCCACCTCCTATGAAATCTTCATAGTGGGTTTTCTTGATGACATATACTCGAGGGGGAGTTCGGCCTTACTTGCACCGAACTTTACTCCGCCCTCCTATGAAGCTTTCATCAGGAGAACTTCATGCCCCTTTGTCGGGGCTTCCTCGATGGCGAGTTCGAGGGGGAGTTCGGCGGTCTTGCTCACACCGAACTTCATTCCGTCCTCTTGTAAAATCTTCGTCGGAGCTTCCTCGATGGTGGGCTCGAGGGAGAGTTCGACCTCGCTTGCGCTGGAAGGTCGTGAATGCGGTCGAACTTCGTTCCGCCTCCTTGTGAGACCTTCTGTGGGAGAACTTCTGCTCTCCATTTCTCCTTCCTAAGGGCGATTGGTATGTCCAAATGCTCTTTCTTAAGGCCAATTCCTCGCATCCTCATGGTAGATTTGCTGGCAAAATCTCCATCGGAGGTTATCGCACGGTCTGCATCATCTCGATGGGGCCACGAACCCGACCAGCAGGTTGAACTGCTCCACATCCACCACAGCCATGGATGGAACTTGGGCCGCTAGGATTGGAGCAGGAGCGGATGGATTTGAATGGGATCGGACCGTGGAGGCCGTCGATCGCCGAATCGAAGCTCTCATGAGGGGCATTTTTTCTTCGAAAAAGAACTCTAGAGAGAAAGAAGAGAGATCTCCAGAGAGGAGAGAGAAATCATCGTCGAGCACTCCTTTAAGAATAAGAGGACCTCACAGGTTCAATCCCTTCCTCTAGCACCAATTTATTGGTACAGAAACTGATCGTCGTCGGAATCAGCTGGAGCGAAGATGAACAAGATCGCCGTCGGGGACCTACAAAATAAAGTTTCGTTTGGAGCCAGTGGGGGGTGGCTCCGACAGGATCCTCTGACGATCAAGTCAGCTCTGGCCAATAGGAATGAAGTGCTTGAAAATGAGTTCCGCAGAGCTTAGTGAAGAAGAGGAGAGCTTAGAGATCAGAGATTAGAGTTAGCATATCTGGAGGATCCCTTTTATAGGTGGAGCTTGATTGATGGTGACTGATGGTGATGGCCATACCGCCTAGTGGTGGGCCATTCGAGGCTATACAAAATTTGGTGTGGAGGAGATGGTATCGTCAGGTCGATAGTGATAGCCACACCGTCTGATAGTGGTGGGTTGCTCGAGGTCTGACGAAGTCAGTCACGGAGGAGTGCGCCTGTAGCGTCACCTGTGGCAGACCGATGGTAATCGTTCGTCCAGATTTAATAGCCGTGGCTTTGAAAAAGTAGGCATTGATCGGTGGACTTCGGTACGTATCAATTCTAGAGGAGTTCGACCAAGAAAAAGCTCGAAAGAAGTTTGGTCGGAGGAGTGTGGAGGGAGTTTGGCTTTCATAGGCATCTGGTTGGAGGAGTGCGGCTAAGGCTCAGTCGCTGGAGAGTTCGGAAGGAGCTCGACCGCTGAGGAGTCCAACCGAAGGGATGTCTGGGAGGAGTTCGGCTCCTGAAGAAGTCCGACCGAAGGGGATGTCTGGGAGGAGTCCGCCTCCTGAAGAAGTTCGGTCGAAGGAGAAACTTGAAGGGAGTTCGGCTCCCGTAGGCGTCTGGCTGGAAGGGTGCGGAGAGAGTTCGGCTCTTGTAGGAGTCCGACTGAAGCTCAGTCATTAAGGAGTTCGATTAAAGCCCGACCATTGGGAGTCCGAAGAAGTTCATCCGCTAAGCAGTTCGGCCGACTATAGGAGTTTAGCCAAAATTTATCCGCTGAAGCTCTTCCGTGGCTACCGACTGCATCAGACTGAGCACCGAATTAAACTTCGATAGAAGTGAGATTTATCCCCAATATATAGCAATGTGACGGAGAAAGATGTTCTCTCATTTGATCAAGGAGGCTCCACCTCATGTTGCTAAGCTAGTGAGATATATTTTGACAGCTCATCATCCTATTATACCATTATTGAGCGAATCACGCCTCCATAACAACACACAAAACAACAATGCAATAAAATAATATCGAACGAAAGTAAATTTGTCAATTGCCATCCCAGAATACCAACTCTCTCACCAACCGTAGACTGTAGCTTTTAAGAAGATAAGAAGAGGCATCTTTGACCCTCCCCCAAAATGAG
The DNA here is from genome assembly GCA_006176705.1 of Cocos nucifera. NCBI lineage: Eukaryota > Viridiplantae > Streptophyta > Magnoliopsida > Arecales > Arecaceae > Cocos > Cocos nucifera. Next base: position 152,193 of record QRFJ01003923.1, read on the forward strand.
GAGGCCCCTTGCAGTCTTCCCCCGACACCCCAACTAATTCCACCATTCCAGGCCCTTCCATACGTTCTCTAGCTTTCGATCAGCCTCCACTCCACGTGAGGACAGAAAGGACCATGTCGGAAAAGTTTCACGAGCGTAGAAATAGAATTAACTGTAGTGGTCGCCACTCCTCCCTGTGCCCCAAACAGTAACGAAAATTCAAAACGCGGAGAGACTGTGACCGTCTGATTGTTGGACTCCCTTACCGGCGGCTTCAATTAGTTCAGCTGTACAGCCAGAACAGCAGAATACCTCATTCACATTTCCGCGGCCGAAACGTACCCCCTGGCTTTAGACTCCATTATACCGTCCCTGCAACGATACACCACGGCGTGGCTACCATTCAAGCCGAGCGATGCGTCTCAGAAAATCCACACGCCTGCGGACTAAATCCTCACTGACTGACCGTCGATTCGGTGGGGGCCGTATCCCACGCCGACCCGATAGTTTTCTCGTGCCGTCTCCTATCAAACATCAATCAGCACTAGCAGGAGTGGAAATATTTCAGCGAACTAGAGAACGAACACGTGTCCTCGGCGCCGATCGTTGCCCTCTCTCGCTCGCTTGTCTCCTCCTCCCGCTTTTTAGAAGTCGATGGGAGGGAAGACAAAAACATCGGAAAATGACAGACTCCCCCTACAACGCACCCAAACCTGTATGAACCAGGATCTACCGTGATATTTGGAGGGCAAAACTGTAATTGCGCTTATGAAATGCGATTCGGGGAGAAGAACCACCGGACCAAATCTCCGTGAATCGGGGAGAAGGGTCGTTGTCCATTTTGCGTAGCTGCTCTTTGGGGATCACGGCGATCCTCGAAAAATTTCCTCTCCGTCTCTCCCTCCCTCCTTCGTCCCTCTCACCCATCTCCTCCTCCTCTATAAAATTGCGCTTCCCTCTCTCTGTTCTTTTTTCATATTCAGTTCCCTCCTCCTCCTCCACCTCCTCCAAAGTAAAGAACAGCAAAGAATGAGCAATGTGAGTTTCTCTCTGCTTCCTCCTCTTCCGTTTCCTTCTGTTTCCTTCAATAACGCCCTTCCTTCCGTTCCATCCTTGCTTTGATTCCTCCTCTCTCTTTCTCTCTCCATAAAATTCTCATAGTTTAGCCTTCATCTCTCTCTCTCTCTCTCTCTCTGACTCTCTCTAAACCCGATTCTTTGTTTCAATCTTACCTTCGTTCTCGAGGAAAATTCTGTTGTTATTGGCTTCAACACGAGAGCTGATGATAAGTCCACCCTGAAGAAACGAAAATAAAAAGGAAATGGCCGGGATCGATGCATCCAAGTACTCGCACAGCCCCGCCCACAAGGCCGTCCTGGCCCGCGATTACGAGGCCCTTAAGACCATTATCTCTTCCCTCCCCCGCCTCGCGGAGCCCTCCGAGATCCGCACCGAGGCCGACTCCATCGCCGAGGAGACCAAGGCCGACGCCATCTCCGCGGTGCTCGACCGCCGCGACGTCCCTAACCACGAGACGCCGCTCCACCTCGCCGTCCGCATCGGCGACGCCACCGCTGCCGAGCTCCTCATGGCTGCCGGCGCCGATTGGAGCCTCCACAACGAGCAGGGCTGGAGCGCCCTCCACGAGGCCATCTGCGCCCGCGAGGAACACCTCGCCCGCATCATCGTCTGCCACTACCATCCCCAGACCTGGGCCAAGTGGTGCCGCCGCCTCCCCCGCGTCATCGCCACCATGAGGCGGATGCGGGACTTCTACATGGAGATCACTTTCCATTTCGAGAGCTCCGTGATCCCCTTCATCTCGAGAATCGCCCCCTCCGACACCTACAAGATCTGGAAGAGGGGCTCCAATCTGCGCGCCGACATGACGCTCGCCGGATTCGATGGATTCAAGATTCAGCGGGCCGACCAGAGCATTCTCTTCCTCGGAGAGGGCTCGGAGGACGGCAGCGTGCCGTCTGGATCGCTGTGCATCGTCTCGCACAAGGACAAGGAGGTGGTTAATGCTCTCGACGGCGCCGGGGCGCCCGCGAGCGATGCCGAGGTCCAGCAGGAAGTCTCGGCCATGTCCAAGACGAACATCTTCCGGCCGGGGATCGACGTGACGCGGGCGGTGCTGCTGCCGCAGCTGACCTGGAGGCGGCAGGAGCGGTCGGAGATGGTCGGCTCGTGGAAGGCCAAGGTGTATGACATGCATCATGTGGTCGTGAGCGTCAAGTCCCGGCGGGTCCCCGGCGTGGCGCCCGACGAGGAGGAGGCCGTCGCCCGTTTTTGCAACGACAACGAGACGGAGAACGATGACTCCGAGGATATGTTGACCGCGGAGGAGCGGAAGCAACTGGAAATCGCTTTGAAAATGGAGTCGCCGGATATGGTTGACGAAGGTCTCTCCGATGACTTTGTGGGGCACCGGCACAGTTGCTACGAGCCGAAAGAAATTCCGGACGAGGATACGAGTATCTGGGGCGATGGCGGGGGGAAGCAAGATACGAAACGCTGGCTCGGCAACTGGCGAAAGAAGGGGGATCATGATCACAAGCAGGATTTGCAGCACAAGATGGCACCGCCAAGGAGCTCACTTTGTGTAGATGAGAAAGTGAGTGACCTCCTTGGGGATTTTCCATCGAGGACTCATAGTAGGCAGGGAAGGCATTCGATAGAGATTGCCTGCAGTAGGGAGGACCTAAAAGAGTCAGGGGTCAGGGATTTGAAGAAATCTACAGCGAATCCGGAGAATGGGAGTCGACGCCGGGAGAGCGAGTTCAAGAGGGCTTTGAGGCCTGTTCTCTGGCTGTCTCATGACTTTCCACTTAGGACGGAGGAGTTTCTGCCTCTGCTTGACATACTTGCAAATAAGGTGAAGGCAATTCGCCGATTGCGAGAACTGCTAACTACAAAACTTCCTTCTGGGACTTTTCCAGTCAAGGTATGTCATCGTGATATATGTTGAGTGGGTCTTTTACTTATTTCAAACTTTGATAATTGATTCAGCAAATAATCTCTTTATCTATTGCTCGTGATGATAACCTTTGTTGCATCTCTGATCACTAGATGTAGTTTCGTTTTGTTAGCTGTAATTGGTCAAACCGTCGAAGTGTTCTAGACCATCGGATTGAAGCTGGAATCAAGCGCTGTCATTCGATGGTGATCCGAGTGAAATCGGCAACCGAAAAAGATGCTGACCGTCTGATCTTGACCGCAAACAACCATCATTGCACGATCGCGCATTTACTGTTCTCATAGACCATGTGGATCGACCATATCGTGCACCACAACCAATCAGCACCTTCTATTGACAGATGAAAAGACCAAAATGCCCTATGAGCTGTGATGAATTTTCTGTAAACCCTTTAGGGGTCTAGGTCTACCATGTGGTAGGCTTTGATTCGTCGATGTCTGCTGAGCTGGCGGTCTACACTATGCTGTAGACCGATTGACGGCTTCTGGGCTTGAGTCGGCTAGCTTAGATGGCTTGGCATGCCGGCGTAGTCGGCTTGGCTTGGCATGTCTGGATGCACCAACTGCTGCGGCGTGGCAGCTTGAGCCGTATATTTTTTTTATTTTTTTATTTTTTTTAATTTTATTTCTTTAGAAATTCATATCTTTTTCGTTTTAGCTCTATTTTACTCAAAATTTATTTTGTTGTGATCAAAATATTAAGCTCTTTCTATTAGTAATAAAATTTTATTTTTTATTTTTTATTTTTTTAATTAATTTTTAAATTAATAAAAATATGAATTTCTTAAAAATTATATATAAATTGATTAATAATTCTTAAAAATTAATATAAATTAATTAATAAATTAATATTTTTATTGATGAATTTATTGTACTTATCACTAGGTCACATTAATAAGAATAGGATAAACAGATTGACCTAAGAAAAAATTCTCGAAGTTAATGATTGTGAATCACTTTCGATCTATGAGTCCTGTCTTCTTGAAAAAATGATCAAGTCACCTTTTATTGGAAAGGGTGAAAGAGCTACTAAGCTCTTAGGTCAAGTACAAACTAATGTATGTGGATCAATAAGCACAGATCCTAGAGGTAGATATTTCTACTTCATAACTTTCACAGATGATCTATCCAGGTACGGATATGTTTATCTGATAAAACATAAGTTAGATTCATTTGAAATATTCTAAAAATTTTGAAGTGAAGTAGAAAAATAAATTAAAATAAATATTAAAACTTTTTGATCGGATCGAGTAGGTGAATATCTATCCAGTGAGTTCTTGACGTATCTAGGAGAGAATGAGATTCTCTAATAGTGGACTCCTCCTAGGACATCACAGCATAATGGTGTATTGAAAAGAAGAAATTGAATCTTGTTGGACATGGTTTGATCCATGATGGGTTTGTTGGGAAATGTATTCTAAAGCCAATCATCTAAGTAGTAGATGATTGAAATTAGTATATGAATTATCTAATAATAATAGTAATTTGGCTATTTCATAAAAAAAGTTCTATCTTTCTTAAATGAATTCCTAAATTATGATGAAATCCTTAAAACCATAATTAATCAATAAAGAAGGATTTATTGGATGGTTCTTAAATTATTCACGATTAAATGATAAGTTATTAACAAGGATGATAACTTATCGAGTGTAGGTCGCTGTATGTCATATGCGTTGATTGTCCTCATAACCAAGTGATGTGGAAACATTGGTATGGCATCCAGATAAGATGTAGGAGTACATCTGCACTGAACATGATCAATGTAGCACTCTACTATCAAGAATAGCTAGCTAAGGCCAATGGATATAAGTGTCCCTCTGACCTAAGATCGCCGTGGTGACTTACGAGCAACTCACTATACTTTAGTGCTGGACTATCTGTATTTTTAATATAGATGATGAAAGATTTTACGTACAGTCAAGTACTTGTAGAGTTGGTGTATGAGTCAAAATGGGATTGACCACTCTTGATTAACTTCAGAAAGAGAATATCTTGTTGTATTTTAATTTAGCAAAATCTAGGCCTGGATAATCCTCGTGAGGTGTCACAAAAATTGAAAAATTTTGAGATACAATAGAGATGACTTACATGATGTTTGACAGCATACTCGAAATCGTCTTGAGCATTATTGGTCATAGGAATCAATTATATGATAACCATGGGCTAGGGTTCTAAGAATGTTGCTTTGCATACATTTGACCTATCCGAACGTCAAAAACCATTGCTAGATGGTAACTTCTATTAGTACAAAAATTGGTTCCTATACTACTGGCTTAGGTTCGAACCTATGGGGTCACACACATTAGAGCTTGTAACCTGATCGGATGGTTAATCGATGATTAAAAATCATTTTGAGGTAAAATATTCAATGCGATTGATGTTTGACCTAATGTAAGTATTGTAGGAGAATCGATTAGCAATCGGATTACTAATTGACTCAATTTGATTGAGCAATCAAGCTGAGATCAAGTCTAATTGAATTAGATTCAATTAGAATTAGTTTGAAATTAATTAGATTAAGTCTAATTGATTTATTGGATAAGCCAATTGCAAGGTAAGAATAATTCCTTATTTGACTAGGACTTGGGTGCACCTGATTAATTTAGGATTTAAATTAGATTTAAATCTTGATTTAATCTAATTTAATTGTGCTCCTAGTTGGACTAGGATCATCCTTAATTGGGTTGCATTTAATGTAGTTTAAATAGGATTTAAAATAATTTTGACCTAGTCAAATAAGAGGAGTCCTAGTTGGACTGGGACTCTTTCTCTTTCTCTTGTGCCTATTAAAGCTCATGCCAAATATTGAAGGGAAAAACCTATTTTCCAGGTCAGGTTCGTTCAGATCTGATTGGATCAAGAGGGATATTTTAAAAATTTTTTCTCTAAGATCCTAACTAGATCTGAGACTCCTTAGATCTGATCTTATTGATCTGATAATAAAAATAAAATAAAAATAAAAATTAAATCTAATTTAATTATACCTTTATTTTGGGTAATCCAATTATCCTATGATGATCTCGATGTTTGCTTGAGGTTTTGGATATAGCCATGTAAGCGCCTGACCTCTACTAGTATCTACTAGGGCAGGATCTGGAGATCTTCTTCTTCTTAATCAATCCTTCAAAAATTAGATATAGATCTGATCTTGAAGGTCTTCAAAACTTCTTTTGAAGAACTGTCATTATCTCTTGCAGTAGTGCTACCTTCTTCCTTTCCTGGCGCCTTTCACTTGCTTAGATCGCACCTTATTCGTGCCCAAAACTCCTTGGGCATGGAGAGAAGAGAGAGGACCAGAGGGTGGCATGCAGAAGGAGGGAGAGAGGCTTTGTGGCATGGGCTAAAGGTAGAAGCATTAAAAACCTAGGTGCAAATAGGATTTATATAGACCCTGCTACGCCATGCAGTGCCACATCATCTCAACCAATAACGGCCCTTTGAGCAATCAAATCTAAATCTGATTGGTAGGATGACATCATCTAATCTAATCAGATGAGAGACCCTCAAAATCCTCCTAAGGTGGCACTAAGACTGGGTCAAACAAGAGTTCTTGGCACCATAGAATTTAATCTCCTGAAGCAACCCTAGAGTCCCATCTGTATGGGACTCCTCCTTTATCCTCATAGGGCACATGCCTCCCTAGGCATGCACCCTCTTCCTATCTACATTTGGTAAGGGGATAAGGCCCCAGGTACTCTTTTACAGGCGAATGATACATGGGCAGATGTCCAAGTGTCCATGGTCAATATTTGATCAATGTCCGAAAATAAGAATTAGCAGGTGATCAAAAATAATAGGTATTGTCTTAAATTTATCTCATAAATTAAGACAATCCTTTTCTAATCTGGACAAGCTCTAGCTTGATCAAGTAAAGATTTCTGAGTGAGTCTAAACATATTTGGCTCAATCGAGACAAGCTTTAATGATTATTAAAGGAGAACATTAGGCTCAATCGTGTGCTAGCATGATTTTCTTGAACCTAATTGAATCTTATTCAAATCAATTGAACTGGGTTAGTCCAATTGATGATATCCAGATCCAAATCCTTGTTTGTTTGATCCAGTTGGTTTAGTTCTATATGGTAATGAGATATGTCGCAATCTCTATCATCGACATCATCAAAATACCTTTCGATGGATCAGAACTTTTTTGATTCAGATAACTAGTATGATCGATCATTCAAATCATTCTAATTGCTCCCAAAATTTATCAGTGATACCTAGCAGCATATGGTGGCAACCCATCAAAACTGAAAGTGAACCACTCAGTGCAGTTACCTGTGTGATTAGGTTCCTCTATCTTGAGCTCCAACCGAATTAGGCTTAAGGTGATCTCGTCAAATCCTAATATCCGTCATATGAATTAATCATTTGATTCAAGTCCAATGTGAAAATCCTAATAGAAACTCTTTTTATTATTTCACTCTGCCATGGACATGGGCTTATGGACTTGATTCACATGATCATCATAGGGCTACTCCTCATCTACCGAGGAAGATAGATTTTCTATTGGTGCAATCCAATTCCTACAATGAACATGCTATAGCCAACATATACCTTAGAATTTTAAATGGCTAGGAGACCGAGTTATGGTGTAGACAAACTATAACACCCTCAAGGTGAACTATCGATGCACCTCAGGTCAAAGAACCAGACACACCACTACAGCTTCGAGCCAGTCATCGATGAGAAGGTAGACTTCCTCATGACTGCTCGAGGTGGTCTCGCTCAGTGCCCTCATTCTCTAACAAGTATCTGTACTCTTGCTTTGGTGTCTCTACACCGTAGACTCAAGACTCATCTATCCTAAAGAAGCGATCGTACACCAACCTTTTGGATCAATCACCATCCTCATGATGATCCTATGGTTGGAAGTATTTTATGAGTTAATAACAAAAATTCATGTCTTAAATTTTCAACTCTTGAAAATATGAACTATCATTACCATTAACTCAAGGGATGCATCACAGACACTTTCAAATACACACTATGGTAGAAAATAATCCATTTTATTATTTATAGTTAAAATTATAATTTTGCCCTTAGAAGTATATTACAAGTGTCAGTCAATCTGGCTTCTAGGATACACATATCTAACAAACTCCCACTTGACCTAAAGCCAATTGATTACAAATCTAAGTTCCATCTTCTCAAGATGGACTTCGATCTTCTGCTGGCCCAATGGCTTTATAAATGGGTCTGCCGAATTATCTGTGGAGTCAACTCTCTTGACCTAGACATAACCTTTCTCAAGGTAATCACGGATGAGGTGGTATCGCCGCTCGATTTACTTGAATTTCTGATGAGACCTTGGCTTTCTAGCAAGAGCTATGGCGCCATTATTATTATAGTACAGAGGAATGGTATTCGATGACATCACTCCAATCTTTGTAGTGAACTTCTTGTACCAAAATACCTTCTTTACAGCTTCTGATGTAGCGATGTACTCTACTTTCATAGTAGAATTTGCTATCACTATCTGCTTGGAACTCTTCCAACTGACAGCACCACCATTACACACAAACAGATTCCTAGATGTCGACTTTTGATCATCTATGCCGGACATAAAATCCGAGTATGTATACCCCTGGACTTGGAGTTCTCCATTACCAAAAACCAACAACATATCCTTATTTCTTCTCAAGTACTTAAGAATATATTTCATAGAAGTCCAGTGTTCTTCATCTGGATTCGACTGATATCTGCTTGTGGCACTAACAGTATGGGCTATATCAAGTTGTATACATAACATGGCATACATGAGGCTCCCTATTGCTGAAGCATAAGGGATCTTGCTCATGCATTCAATCTCCTCAAGTGTGTTGGGACACATTTTCTTGGAGAGATGAATGCCATGTCTGAAGGGTACCAATCCTCTCTTAGAGTTTTTCATACTAAATCTCTTTAGCACTTGCTCTATGTACATCTTTTGTGAAAGACCTAGCATCCTATTCGGTCTATCTCTATAGAACTTAATTCCTATAATGAAGGATGCTTCTCTTAGGTCTTTCATGGAGAATTCTTTAGATAACCACATTTTAACTATGGTCAATGTGAGAATATCATTACCAATAAGGAAGATATCATCCATATACAATACGAGGAAGATAATAGCGCTCCCACTGACCTTTTTGAAACTACATGATTTTTTCTCGTTCTTGATGAAACCAAATAATTTGATCACATCACTAAAACGAGTATTCCAGCTCTGAGATGCTTGCTTAAGTCTATATATGGATCTTGGCAGCTTGCATACTTTATGATCAGCATCACTGGATGTGAAACCTAGTGGTTGTTCCATATAGATATCTTCCTTAAGGTATCCATTTAAGAACACCATTTTTACGTCCATTTGCCATATTTCATAATCGAAATAGACTGCAACAGCAAGCAATATGTGGATAAATTTTAGCATAGCTAATGACGAAAAGGTATCCTGATAGTCAATACCTTCATGCTGACTATACCCTTTTGCCACTAATCTAGCTTTGAATTTCTCCATTTTCCCATCTGCACCAATCTTTCTCTTGTAGATCCATTTACATCCAATAGGTACTCTACCTTCAGGTGGATCTACTAAGGTCCAGATTTAGTTTGAGTACATCGAGCTAATTTCTTACTTCATTGTCTTTAACCATTTCTCGAAGTTGATATCCGATATTGCCTTGTCATAGGTTTTGGGATCATCATCATGAACCCCATTACCTATGAGGAATATTTTCTGTACTTCCTTTGAAATAGTACCTAAGTACCTCTCAGGGGGATGAAAATCATTTTCGATCTATGAGGTGGAGGAGGTAGTGATTGTATTGGCTCAACCTAATTTGGTTCCATAGGGTCCTTAGCTCATTGCTCTTGGGAGACTTTCTCCTCGAGCTTGATCTGCTTTCCAATGCCACCATCTTGAATAAACTATTTTTCAAGAAAGATGGCATGTCGACTCATAATCATTTTATGGTCTTCTGGAATGTAGAAATAATATCCTAATGACTCTTTAGGATATCCTATGAATCGAGCTCTTAAGGATCTATAGTCTAACTTATCCGCTTGTTGTCTTTTGACATGAGTCGGACAACCCTAAATTCTGGGATGACTCTGACTTGGTTTCTTATCATGCCATATCTCATATGGTGTGGTAGGAATGGTTTTAGAGAAAACCCTATTCAGTAAATATATAGCAGCTAATAGACTATGTCTGCAAAAAAAATCAGGAAGGTCTGTGAAGCTCATCATGGATCGAACCATATCTAATAGGGTTTGATTTCTCTATTTTAAAATTTTGTTGAGTTGAGGTATTCCAGGTGGAGTCCATTGAGAGACTATACCATATTGCTTGAGATAGTCCAGAAATTCTCGACTAAGGTATTCACCTCCTCGATCTAATCGAAGAATCTTAATGGATTTTTCAATTTACTTTTCCACTTTATATCTGAATTTCTTAAACTTTTTAAAGGCTTCAGACTTGTGTCTCATAAGATACACATATCCATACCGAGATAAATCATCAGTAAAGATTATGAAGTAGATAAAGTTGCATCTAGTTGGTACATCAAATGGGTCACACACATTAGTATGTACTAAGGCAAATAGATCCATGGCCTTTTCTCCATGTCCTACAAAAGGAAGCTTAGTCATTTTGCCATGAAGACATGATTCAGAAATTGGATATGACTCGAAAGTCAATGAACTTAATAATCTGATTTTCTTCAATTTATTAATCCTATCTTCTGCTATATGACCTAGCCTTAGGTGCCATAGATACCCATCGTTTGGACTATCCCTGGGTCATTTTGATCCTATGGCATTCATATTTTACTCGATATTAAAGATAGATACATCAATATGTAACTGGTAGAGATCATTGATAAGAAAACCACTTATAATTTTATTTCTTTCATAAAGAATATTACAATGGTCCTTAAGAATACTAATTACTTAGCCTTCTTGTGCTAAACATAAAATAGAAATTAAATTTCTGCTTGTAGCAAGCACATAATAATAATCCTTAAGTACTAAATCTAAGTCAGACGGTAGTCAAAGAGGGTAGGTTCCCATGGCCACAATAGCAATCCTTGCTCTATTTTCGACGTGTAGGATCATCTCACCATCCCTCAGCCTCCTGCTATCCTCGAAACCCTGCATGGAAGTGCATAAATGAGCATTAGAATCAGAGTCAAGCACCCAACTGGATGTAGAAGAAATCGTAAGGTTAGATTCAATAACGAGCATACCTCTAGGAGGACCTGTCTCCTTCTTATTCTTCAGGATGGCTAGGTATGTAGGATAGTTCCACTTTCAGTGACCGTCAGTATTACAATGGAAATACTTTTCTTTGTCAGCGGCCTTCTTCTTCAGCTTTGTCTTCTTTTTCTTTGCATCTTACACCTTCTGCTTTTTCATAGACTTCTTCTTCTTTCCAAAAGATTTTCTCTTGGAAGAAGTCCATTCTATAGTAAGTATTGAGCCTTTAGAACATTTCATAGAAAGCTCAACAGTAACCAACATATTCATAAGCTCGGCTAGAGTATTCTAAAGTTTATGCATATGGTAGTTCATGATGAACTACCCATATGCATCAGTCAAGGATTATAGAATTATATCATTCTGTAGATCCTGATCTAACTTCACTCCAAGCTTCTCAAGTTCTTCTAAGTTCTTGATCATCATCAGATAATGATCTTGGACTAACTATCCATCACGCATTTTAGCCTTAAACAGTCATTTAGTGATCTGATATTTGGCTGCATGACTTTGTTCATCAAACAACTCTTATAGATGAGCCAATATTTGATGGAAAATCTTGATATCTTCATGTTACCACTGAAGCTCATCAGACATCGAGCCCAACATGTAGTATCTAGCTTTATTATCTTCATCCATCCACTTATCAAGAGACGCTCTCTGTTCAGCAGATGGATGAGCTAGTAAGATGGGGGGATTCTGATCCAATACATGAGTTAACTTCTCAAAATCTAAAATAATTTTGAAGTTTTGGAGCCAATCCTTGTAATTAGGTCTGGTCAGTCCATGGGTGTCCAAGATACGGGCTAGTGGATTGGATGCAAATATTTTTCTTTTTCTTGTAGAGAGTCAAAGTTTCTAGTTAGATTTTGTAATTAAGACTTGACCAATTTATTTAGGGATTTAATTTTTTAAATAAATTAACTCCCACTATTTTCTTAGATCCCTATACTTCCTCTATAGAGATGTGAAAATCTTCATGATTACTGATTTCTAGTAGATGGTGCAGTTCCACCAACTAACTCATCACCTCACCTAACAGTTATTGGTGATGGGTTAGCCAATGAGTGAACAAATCTTGTCCAATGATTCTCTAATTATGGTGCACCCAAACTTGGTCTCTAATTTATGAATCTCACCATACCCAGAATATTGATCCATTTCTTAGTTAAGTCAGACCCACCATTTGCACAGATTGGATTCCTAATTGGGTCTCTCACTGTATCCAAAATATTGAGCCCAATCCATCCTCTAGTCCATAGCATCCAATGCCTAATAGACATGGTTGCATCTTTTCGATGCAACTAAACCACTGTGACCAGTCGAGAACAACCAACCTTGAGAAGGGCCCGTACATCTATAATGGTAGAAGAGCTTAGACTTAATCTTTTCTTAGGAAGATTTGATTTAGGTCTCTTTAAACTTGACTTGACATAGCCATAACCATTATGACTAATCTAGTGGCATGGGTCAGCTCGGATTGTTAGCCACCTTAGATTAGGACTGGGTCGATAAATATGGTCACATAAGTGAGATCGATAGAATGCATTCAAGTCGAGTAGCTCGTAATTAAAAGCCAGTCGATTGTATCTGCTAAATTTACCTTAGACACCAAATTGTTGAGCTAGAACCAATCGGATTAGCCTACAATCCAGACTCTAACCACTGAGCCTAATTAGGTCTTAACTTGATCGATCACCCATGTGATTTGATCTTGATCTAGACTTAATCCTATTAGGCTGGTCAATTTAAGCACTCTTGATCCCACCTAACCAACTCTTGATTCGGTTTGGTCAACCAATAGATCTAATTGAGCTACCCAAGCCCGAACCCAATTTTATGAATATATCTTTGATCTGAAAATTTTCAATTCTAGACCTAATATATTTTATAATCTTAATTCTTAATTAAGTTTAGGGTTCATAAATAAAATACGTATATAAAATATTAGGATTTCAGAATCTAGAATTTTGTAGAAAATATTTTTTTTATTTTTGATTAAGGATGAACGTGCAGCACCCCTACACACGATAAGAACAACCCATCGAATGAAAGAAGAGGACCTTTAAACCCCACTTTATTCTTATGATCGAACGGCCAAGGGGCACACCTTAATCAAAAATATAATAAATCTACAAAACTAGTTAGATCTGCATCACATATCACATATATAAAAATTGATCTAACTAAAAACATATTTTGCATACATCTCATGTATCATATCATGCATATTTTTAGATTTAAATTATCTCATAAACATCTAAAAAGTAAGATTTAAATTTGATCATATCAAATTAAAATTTATTCTAGATAATTTTGTAGAACTATTCTATAACTAGTCTAAACATGCATCTATCATATCCCATATGAAAAAATTAAATAAATTTATTTTCTATTTTTTAGATCTAATTATAATATTTATAATATCAAAAAATAATAAATAAATAGATTTAAAAATTATAATTAATTAAATTAAAATTATGATTATGCTAAACTATATATAGAATAATTTTATTCCTAGTCTAGTCATGCATCTCATACATATTAGATCTAGATTATTTAATTTTTAATTTTTTAATTTTAGATCTAATCACATCTAATATGAAATCTAAAATCATCTAATTATTAGATCAAAAATAAATTAAAATTAGATCTAATGAATTATGAAACTTGGATCTGATACCAGTTGAAGGGAAAAATCTATTTTTTAGGTCAGGTTCGTTCATATCTAATTAGATCAGGAGGGATATTTCAAAAAATTTTTCTTTGAGATTCTAATTAGATTTGAGACTCCCCAGATCTAATCTTATTGATTTGATAATAAAAATAAAATAAAAATAAAAATAAAATTTAATTTAATTATATCTTTATTTTGGGTAATCCAATTATCCTGTGATGATTTCAATGTTTACCTAAGGTTCTAGATGTAGCCATGCAAGTGCCTGGCCTCTACCGATATCCACTCAGGCAAGATCCAAAGATCTTCTCCTGCTCAATCAGTCCTCTAAAAATTAGATATAAATCTGATCTTGAAGGTCTTCAAAACCCCTTTTGAAAAACTATCATTGTCTCTTGCAGCAGTGCTGCCTTCTTTCTTTCCAGGCGCCTATCACTTGCTTGGATTGCATCTTATTCGTGCCCAAAACCCCTTGGGCATGGAGAGGAGAGAAAGAACTAGAGGGTGGCATGGAGAAGGAGGGAAAGAGGCTTTGTGGCATGGGCTAAAGGTAGAAGCATTAAAAACCTAGGTGCAGATATGGTTTATATAGACCTTATTGTGCCATGCAGTGCCACATCATCCCAACCAATCACAGCCCTTTGAGTAATTAGATCTAAATCTAATTGATGGGATGACATCATCTGATCTAATCAGATGAGAGACCATATAAACCATCCTAAGGTGATGCCAAGACTGGGTCAAATAAGAGTTCTTGGCGCCATAGAGTTTAATCCCCTGAAGCAACCCTGGAGTCCCATCTGGATGGGACTCCTCCTTTATCCTAATGGGGTGCATGCCTCCCTAGGCATGCACCCTCTTCTTGTTTGCATTTAGCAGGAGGACAAGGCCCTAGGTACTCTCCTATAGGCACATGACACATGGGCAGATGTCCAAGTGTCTAGGGTCAATATTTGACCAATGTCCGAAAATAGAAATTAGTAGGTGATCAAAAATGGTAGGTGTTATCTTAAATTTATCTTATAAATTAAGACAACCATTTTCTAATTTGGACAAGCTTCAGTCAGACCAAGTAAAGGTTTTTGAGTGAGTCCAAACACATTTGGCTCAGTCGAGACAAGCTTTAATGATTATTAAAGGAGAACATTAGGCTCAATCACATGCTAGCATGATTATTTTGAACCTAATTGAATCTTATTCAAATTAATTAAACTGGGTTAGTCCAATTGATGACATTCAGATCCAAACCCTTATTTGTGTGACTCAGTTAGATTTAGTTCCGTATGGTAATGGGATATGTCGCGATCTCTATCATCGATAATATCAAAATACCTTCCGATGGATCAGAACTTTTCTTATTCAGACAACTGATATGATTGATCATTCAAATCATTCTAATTGCTCCCAAAATTCATCAGTGACACCTAGCAGCATATGGTGGCAATCCATCAAAACTGAAAGCAAACCTCTTAGTGTAGTTACCTGTGTGATTAGGTTCCTCTATCTTGAGCTCCGATCGGATTAGGGTTAAGGTGATCGCGTCAAATCCTAATATCCGTCATATAAATTAATCATTTGATTCGAGTCCAATGTGAAAATCCTAATAGAAACTTTTTTTATTATTTCTCTCTACCATGGCCATGGACTTATGGACTTGATTCTCATGATCATCATAGGACTGCTCCTCATCTATTGAGGTAGATAGATCTCCAATTGGTGTAATCCAATTCCTACAATGAACATGCTATAGCCAACATACACCTTAGGGTTCTAAATGGCTAGGAGATCGAGTTATGGTTTAGTCAAACTATAATATCCTCAAGGTGAATTATCGATGTACCTCAGATCAAAGAATCAGACACACCACTATAGCTTCGAGCCAATCATCGATGAGAAAGTAGACTTTCTCATGACTGCTCGAGGTGGTCACGCTCAATGCCCTCGTTCTCTAACGAGTACCTATACTCTCACTCTAGTATCTCTACACCGTAGACTCAAGACTCATCTATCCTAAATAAGTGATCGTACACCAACCTTCCGGATCAATCACCATCCTCATGATGATCCTACGGTCGGAAGTATTTTATGAGTTAATAATGAAAATTCATGTCTTAAATTTTTAACTTTTAAAAATATGAACTATCATTACCATTAACTCAAGGGATGTATCACTGACACTTTCAAATATACACTGTGATAGAAAATAACCCATTTTATTATTTATAATCAAAATTATAATTTTATCCTTAGAAGTGTATTACAAGTGTCAGCCAATCTGGCTTCTAGGGCATACATATCTAATAAATATTTAATTATAGATTTTTTCTATGTATTTCCACACCCAAGAAGGCCTTCCACGCCCACATATCAGATTATTTGGGAGTTTGTTTTGACTTGGTCAAAACAAGAAAGAGTTGGGATTTCTTTCCTTCTTGCAAGAGTCCCCTTTTGACCAAACTCCATTCTCCTCTTGTGCGCCATCTTTCCCCACACCTCTAATATTATTTCTGCCCTTTCTCCCTTTCTTTTGGGCATTGATTTTCTATTTCACATGCCAAAAATCAAGGAAGGGGCATCCAAGAGTTGGACGCCCCATAGAAGTCCTCCTTTGACTAGGTTTTGACCTAGTCTTACAATAAAAGGTGGACACCTCTTATGAGATAGTTTTAGGAAGTGAAAAATCCTAAAAGAATTTTGAAAATTCAAAGAAGAAGGAGGAGAAGGCATGGAGGATTTTTGGTTTCAAGATTTTGAAGAAGAGCCCTCAATTGAGACATCAAAGGTTGATGTCTTGAAGAGATAAGGTAAGAGAAGATTGTCTTCTCTTATATTTTTCTTTTATGTTTCTCTCTTTCTATTTTATTTATAATTTTTATATGATAAAAATTTAAGAGAGAGAGAGAGGAAGGGCTTGAGGAAAGATGGCATCAAGATTCTTAGGAAAAAGGTCTTCATCTGCACATCAATCGTTGATGTCATGAAGGAACAAAGGTAAGAGAAGATTATCTTCCCTCTATTTTCTTTTGAGTATCTTCTTCTTTATTATTTTATGTGATTTTTATATGATAAAGATCTGAGAGAGAGAGAGAGAGGAAGAGGGTGTGGAATCTATGCTCCAAGATGTTGAGGCATGGTGATCATTTTTGGACATGATCTGATCATGTCCTGATGGGAGAAAAATAAGAGAAAAAGGTCTTTACGTAGGGTTTCCTTGAGAGCCCTTCTTCTCAATTTTATTTATGAGATTTTTATGAGAAAAATTTGAGGGTGTGATCTCTAAAAAATTAGAAAAAATCTAGAGAAGACGGTCTCCTCTGAACCTAGCATAATAGATATTTTCAGGACATCAACATTAACGTCCTGAAGGAGAAGATTTATCTTCTCCTAGGGTTTATTCCATATGTCTTTTTATTTTTGTTTTATAGGAGATCCAAGGGTTGGATTTCTCCCTCATTCCTCCTCATGTTCTTCATATCTTGGATTATCCAAGAGATTCGAGGAAAATGTATTTGATTAACCAACAGGAGGGATCTGCAAGAAGCTAGCACTTTAAGTGCATCTTCGTTCGACAAACCATCGATCTGTGTTGCAGGTTTGTGTGGATCATCTATAGAGGTTGGATGCATATGTAGCTCCAAAGGTAACAACGGATTCAACTGTAGAGTTCTTGACCCATGCAAAAGTAAGAGATCTGATCTTTTGGTGACCTAGATGTGATCTAGGGTTAGATCTAGAATTATTCTAAATCTAGGTATTGATATGATCAATACCACTTATGATTAATTTAATTTTAAATTTATGTTTGCATCATAACATGTTATAGATCCTTAATGTAGGGCTTTAAAATTTGATTACATGCATGTTGTAGATTAAATAGTTTGATCTATGTCTTCCGTTGCTCTATATTTTGAAAAGATTTTGAAATCTATGCATGAAACCCTGCATATTTTCTTTCAGTAGTATCAGAGCATCTAGGTTTGATTATAACATGTTTATGTATGTTTTAGATTAAATCTAAAAATTAAAGTTAATTAAAGATCACACATACTGCCATAAGGTTATCCTAGTACGTGCTGATCTGAGAAACATAAATCATAAATATGTTAGATGAGATTTAAAGTGATTTATGATTTATTTTTAAATTTTAAATCTAATTTTAAATGGTTTATGACCTGATCCACATGATGTGTTTTATGTTTAGATCTAATTCTCTTATTGCATATGTTGATATGTAACTTTTGTTTTGAATCTAGAATGTACATGTATAACATATTTATTTTGTAGAAATTAAATCGTGAACTTACTTTCTACAAAACCCTGGATTTGAAACCCTAGGACATGATCTAAATAATGAAATAAATCAGATCTAAAACTATATACTGAATATGATTCCATATAATTTGAAAATGTTTCAAACAATAAAATCAAAAAACTAGTTCTGAGATTTCATAAACCTAAACCCATAAGACTTGAACTTAATTGATAATTAAGTGATTGTTTAGGATCTAGGTTTGTGATTTGAATATCCTAAGACAATTTCATAATACATAGGTTAAAGAAAAATGGGTTAGCTTTGATCAGGTCCTTAACTGGGTTAGACCTAGGGTTAGATTAAATATGGACATAGTTAGAAAATTGATCAAACTTAATTAATAGTTAATTAAGATTAGGTCATTTCTATAGATCACTTCAATAGTTGTAGTTGATTAAAGTCCATACATCTAACAAATGGATGCTGATCATGGCTTAGTGGTCGAGCCCAAGTCTTTAGGCAGACCAAATCAAAACTGACAAACCAATTGGTGTCTAAGGTAAGTCTGGCATCCCAGATCGATGGTTTTTAATTGGCAGCCTACTTACCTAGCCATTTTTGATGGTGTCTAAGGCAAGCCTTGGCTGATCCTTTCATCGATCTCACTTATCTGGCTAATATGGTTAATCAAGTTTTTGATTAGGTTGCTCATTGATTCATGCTAACCCATGTCACATAGGAAATTAGTGAGATTGATTTTATTCAGTGAGACTGATTTAGGTGCCCATGGACCGTAATTGATCCTAGTCCTCATCAGTGACTTGCCAAGTCAGTGGGAGGACTTGACTTGGTGAAGTCAGTGAGAGCAAATTGGTCCATATCCTTTCTATCCTTAAATCACTAATAATTTAAATTCTCTAAAATTGTTAGGTCCTTAAAATGATAAAGTTATGGGGATAATGGAGTCATAACCTTCCATTAAGGTGTTTGATAATGGATCCATTAACTCAATAATCATTGGAGGCCCAAAGGCTTGGTGCTTGTTGACTAATGAAATTATCATCCATCATATGACGACTTGGATATGTCTCTCTAATGGTGGTTGGATTGGCCAACCAAAGTTGGGCCTGATCATTCATTAGTTGGATGCACCAAGTATGGTCATGTTAATGGTTGGACCTAACTGGACCCTTTTCTGAGAAGGCCAAAGCCAACTGATCAGGGTCTGAGATAAAATTAAAATTACTAAAAATTATTTGAAGAAATAATTGGTTATGAACCTACACCTAGATGTACATTGATAGGCCAACCAAAGTTGGACTCGTGTGCAATTTATGTGGATTCTAGTACCTACTAGGGAATTAAAGTAACTCCTCAAATTAGAGGTAGAGGCTACCAGTTCGAATAAAATAGTGAAAGAACCTTTAGACTAAAGTCCAAGTCTTTAGGCTTAAAATGATTCATATACAATAGATCATTATTCTCTATTAAGTCTAAATCCTAATTGCTCCTATCATTGTTAGATAGTGAAGACTTATGGATCCGACTTCGATAATCAGTATCAAAAGTTGAATATTGGTTCAACAGTATCAATAGGTTCGTATTGGAGTTTCTGAGCCTAGTCAAAATAATTAGTCCAAGATTAACCCAAATTAGGCATAGTACTTCTAATGTCTAAAACAGAATCATAGGAAGAAGATTTGTCTTGCTTTCCTTGACCATAACAGGCTGAACAAGAGAAAGGAGCAAAAGTTGCTCATTAAAAATATTATATGATAACACCTTAAAACTTCTCTATATGTAATTCTACTACTTGGGTATTTGATACCAGTGGTCTTATGCAATTCATTGCAAGGACTTATGGTAAGTGGAATGTACATACTCTAGTTAGATTATGTCATGGATGTCTATGTTTGGCATTACAGGCTTAGTCATATTGATAAGAACAAGATAAACAAGTTAGCTTGAGAGGAAAACCTCGATATCAATGATTGTGAATCATTGATTGCCTGTGAATTTTGTCTTCTTGGGAAGATGACAAAGTCACCTTTTACTAAAAAAGGTGAAGGAGCCAACAACGTTCTAAGTCTCATACATAGTGATGTATGTGGACCTTGAACTTAAGTACCAAAGGAAGACATTAATATTTTATTACAGACGACCTATCTGAGCATGGGTCTGTCTGGGATGAATCATTTGAATTGTTCAAATGATTCAATAATGAAAAAGAAAAATAAACTGAATAAGGTATTAAAACTCTTCGATCAGATCGAGGTGGCAAATACTTATCCAGTGAGTTTGTGACATATCTAGGAGAGAATAGGATTCCCTCTCAGTGGATTTCTTTTTGGAACATAGTGTATCTAAAAGAAGAAATTGAACTTTGTTAGATATGGTTCAATCCACAACAGGGTATACTTGTTTGCCTGTTGCAGGGTTATGCTCTTGTGACTATTTTTTTTACTCTAAAAATTTATACCGAGTTAATCTGTTGCATTGACTCCAAATGGAATATGGATCGGGTGTAGACCTAGACTCTCTCAATTTCAAATTTGAAGTAGATCAGCCTATGTCATATATTTGTACACAGATAAACTTGGATCTTGGTCCAATAAGTGTTTAAGGGTTATTAATTCTGCTATGCTAAAGAACATAAGATGTTCATCAGCAGTAGGGTATTCCTTTTGGAAAGAAGTTTCTTAGAGAAGGAATTGATGCCTATCAAGTTGAACTTATAAAAGTTTGACTGGTAGAAAGGAACCGACGTTATCTGATAAACCTACAAAACTGAATTTGATTAGATCAAATCCGGAGCCCATTAAAGTGTCACCTTTAAGGAGATCCGATAGAGTACTGTGTTAGTCGGATAGATACTTCAGTGTCTAGGTTTGGGATGGCAATCATGTTGAGCTCGATGAGAACAATAAGGATCCGATCACCTATAAGGATACAGTGTAGTGGCCTGATTCTGAGAAGTGGCTTGGAGTCATATGATCCAAATTGAAGTTTATGAAAATCAATAGTGTATGGACACTAGTTGATCACCTGAAGGGATAAAACTCGTTGGATGTGAATGGATTTTTAATAGCATCAGAGTAGCGCAGACGAGAAGGTAAGGACCTATAAAGCCCGTCTGAGTATCAGCTTAGAGTTCGAATATATGTTCTGATGTATATCTTAGTTATGAACAAAGACAAACCCTATACTTATTATTAGGCAAAATGTTTTGTAGTGCTATTACTTGTGATGTTTGAGGATGAAATTCTCTTAATCCAGAATATCATTCCAACATTGCAAGAAATAAAGGTTTAACTATCATCTTATTTATCCATGTATGAGATTAGACATGGTATACTCACTAAAGGTAGTGAGCAGATACCAGTCTGATCCAGGTAAGAGCCACTAGAGGATTGTAAAGACAATCCCTAAGTATTTGAAAAATACTAAGTTTCAGTGACTCAAATATGAAAGTATTGACATAAAATATATGGATATTTCGATTTCAGTTAGAATAAGATGACAACAAGGGAATGTTGACTCATACCCTAATTATAGGAGCAATCTACTGGAAAGGTTCCAAGAAGGATACTTTAGCCTATTCAGTTAGTGATGTAGAGTACATCATGGAATATGATACTGCCACGTAAACCGTGTAGTTACTGAGGTTCATTAGTAGATTAGGAGTGGCACCCTCCACCCATGGCCTAGTCCTATCATAGCACTGGAGCCATAGCTCAGGCTAAAGAACCGAAGGACCAACATATTCTACATCAGTTTCATCTTAGATATTTGATCTGGATGACGTCGATCTTTAGAAGATCGATGTAAAAAGAGAACTTGACCGACCCATTTGCTAAGGCCTCGGAACTAAAGAGTTCTATGAACTCAAGTGGAAGATAGGATATTTGATATCATTCTGATTGGCTTTAGTCCAAGTAGGAATTGTTGAAAAATGTGTTCAAAAGTCAATCATCTAAGTAGTAGATGAATGGAATTAGTATATGACTTATCTAATAATAATAGTAATTTGGTTGTTTCATCACAAAAGTTCTATCTTTCTTAAATAAATTTCTAAATTATGATGAAGTCCTTAGAATCACAATCAATCGATAAAGAAGGATTTATTGAATGGTTCTTAAATTATTCACAATCAAATGATATGTTTGCTGGGAATTGTGTCTCAAAGCCAATCATCAGTCTATTGATGGTTGAGCTATTTTGTAATTATAATTAATTTATTAATTAATAAAAATATTTTGGCATATTTTTCATCATAAGTTTACATCTTCTAATGAACTCCATTATTGTAATGAAGTCCTTAGGACTGTTTAGTTTCAATAAGGAGAGGATTTATCGATTAGTCCTTAAATTTGTTCACGACCAAATGATAGGCTGTTAATTAGGACAACAGCATCTATCGAGCATAGGTCGCTATGTGCCATATAGATTGGTTGTCCACTTAACCAAGGAATATAGAGACACTAGTATGGCATACAAGTGAGATGTATGGGTACATCGTCATTGAACGTGACCAACTTTAGAGCATTCTATTGTCAAGAATGTCTCTGAAGGGATATAGATATAAGTATCTCTTAGACCTGAGATCACCTCAGTGACTTGCAAGCAACTCACTGTGCTTTGGTACCGGACTAACTGAATTTCTAATTCAGTATTGAAAGGCTTCTAGGCATAGTGAAGTACTTGCAAAGTCAGAGTGTGATTAAGATGGAATTGACCACTCCAAGAGTTGGAGAAGAATGTATCATTGTATTTTAATATAGCAAAACCTTGGCCAAGATAATCCATCAGATAGATTTGATATTTTAAAATACAATGTGGACAACCTGATCAAAGTTGATAGTTGAACTCTAAGGGATCCTACGAGCATTGTGGTCAAGGAGATGAATTATATAAAAATTATATCTGCATGGGTTCCAAGGATGGTGTTCTACACCTTCGACCTATCCGACCGTCGGGTATCATTGCTAGATGGTCACTCTGATTGATATAAAAATTTATTTTTGTGCTACCAACTTAGGTTCGAACCTATGAGGTTACACACATTAGATTATATGATTTGATCGGATGGTTGATCAATGATTAAGAATCGTTCTAGGGTTAAACAATCAATACGATTGGTGTTTAACCTAGTGCATGTATTACAGAAGGATCAATTAGCAATTAGATTGCTAATTAGCTTAATTCAATTAAACCAATAGGTTGAGATAAAATCTAATTAAATATAATTTAATTAGATTTAATTTGGGCTTGATTGGATCAAGTCCAATTGGCTTATTGGATAAGCCAAGTGCAAGGAAGAACTGGTCCAGTCTAACTAGGACTCTGATTAACCCAATTTTTTAATTTTGATTAGCTAATAAATTAGAACTTAATTTAATTTAATTTAATTTAATTAAGTTCTTAAATGGGTTAGGATCTTATTTAATTAAGTTGGTTTAATCTTAGTTTTATTTGGTTAAAAGATCTTCTTTGACCAAGTCAAAATAGGAGTCCTAGTGTGACTAGGACTTCCTATCACTTACGCCACTTATTCCTCATGCCCCATGCCCTTTTTGTTTTATTTCTTATATAAAAATTCTCCACTCCCATGGATTCTCACACCCTCTTTTTCTCCTCCTTTTCTCATTGGGTAATTTGTTGGAAGACCAAGTCAAAAGAGGAGTTAGTTTTGCTTAGGATTCTATGAGATAGAATCCTTATTGACCAAAACACCTTCCCTTGAGTACTGCCCCCTCTTTTAATTAATTCTTCTCTTGTTCCATGAAAATAATCTCCTTTTCTGTGCACCCTCCCTTGCTGGTCCATGCCAGTAATTATGGAGGAGGCACCAAAGAGTTGGGCGCCCCAACAACTTCCCATGTTTGGATATTTCTAGTCTAGGATTTTGATCTAACTTGGACTCTTCTTTTTCTCTATTTATTGAATGAATTTTATTCTAATTTTTTAATGAAATATAGATTTTTAGAAGTGGTTTTGGATGTGTAAAAATAAAATAAAGAGGGTTCTTTGGCATGGGGGTTCCGTAGGCACCAAACTAGGTGTCTAGGTGAGAGAAAAGAGAAGAAGAAGAGGATCTTCTTCTAGGGCCGTTTTATTTTCAATCTCTTCTTCCTTTTTTGAGTTTTTTTCTAAGAGAGTCTCAGATCAGTAAACTTTCATCTTTCTTCTCATATTTTTGAGAATCTAAATTTTGAAGAAAGAAGCATCGGATCGACCGTCGAAGAAGGATCAGCATAGTACTAGCAAGCTATGCTAATTTCTTGCATCAGACTTTAGATCAGAGATCACAGGCTCGTGTGGACAACTCCTAAAGGTCGAATACATGTGCGGCCCATGACTTCATCCTCAAGCTTAGATTAGTAAGTTAGAATGTCTAACTTGCTCAGGTAATAGATCTGATCTATTAACTTCATACCTATATTTGATGTAATGTAGATCTAGGTTGATTTGATCAACCTTTTATTTTCCTATTTGATTTTTATTTTTAATTTAATATCATGCCTTGATTATATAATAAATCTAAGATCTAGGTATTTATGTATTTATTTAAATAAATATTTAATTTATTTAAATCTTTGGCTGCAAGATCTTGAAAAAGTTTTCAAGATCTACCTATAAAACCCTAGATCTGGTTCCTTCAATTGGTATCAGAGCAAGATTATTATTACTTATTTTTTATATATATTTAGATTATTTTTTAGATTAAATCTAATTTATAATCTAATTATTAAATTTAAAATTTTAAAAAAAATTAAATCTCACGAACTACCATAAGATTGTCCTGCTGTAAGGTTTACCCCTTAAAGTGAATAGGTTGTCCTAGTTCATGATAATTTGACTCTAATAAAAAATTTATTATATTTGATCTAATTTTATTTATGATTTAATATATTTAAAATAGTTTTAGATGTAAAAATAAAATATTTTAGATTACACGGACTACCATAAGGTTGTCCTACTGTAAGGTTTATCCCTTACAGTGAATAGGTTGTTCTAGTACGTGCTGATCTAAAATATTGATCATAAAATTTTAAATTAAATCTAAGAGATTTTATGATCTAATTAAAAATATTTTAATCTAATTTTAATCTTCATAAATATGTTAGATTTGATCTAGGAAGATTTATGATTGATTATTATTGAAACTATTTTAATTACATGAACTTGTTTAGATTAGATCTAAAGTAGATTTATGTTTATGTTACTTGCATATTGATTATGAATCAAACATGCAACTTGGTTGATAGAATCATGTTATAAAAATATTTTACAAATATGAAAACTATTTTTGAAAAGCCAAACCCCAACCCTCAGCCCAAAACTTAATTAAAAATTAAGAAGTTGTTTGATTAGGTTCTAGGATTGTAAATTAAAGATCCTATGACATGAATCATAACACAATGGGTTAATGGGTTAGTACAAATTAGGTCCATTAATTAGGTTAGACCTAGGGTTAGATTAAAGAATGAACTTAGTTAAAGAATTGACTGAATCTAATCAATTGTTGTCTTAGGTTAGGTCAAGGATTCTCTAGATCAATTGCAATAGTTGTAGTTGGTCAAGTTCATATCTTTAATAAGACCCAAGATGGACTTGAATCTTGGCTATGCAGTCTAGCACGAACTATTAGATTGATCTAATTGAAACTAATTAAATCAGTTGGTGTCTAAAGTAAACTAAACCAGTGATTTCTAATTAGCAGCTCGCTTACCTGGCCATTTCTATGTTGAAAATTTTGTCTCAAAGCCAATCGTTAGTCTATTGATGATTGAGATATTATAATTAATTTATTAATTAATAAAAATATTTTAGCATCCTTTTCATCATAAGTTTATATCTTCTAATGAACTCCATTGTTGTGATGAAGTTCTTAGGACTATTTAGCTTCGATAAAGAGAGGATTTATCAATTAGTCCTTAAATTTGTTCACGACCAAATGATAGGCTATTAATTAGGACGACAGCATCTATCGAGCATAGATCGCTATATGCCATATAGGTTGGTTATCCTCTTAACCAAGGTGTGTGGAGACACTGGTATGGCATACAGGTGAGATGTATGGATACATCATCATTGAACGTGACCAAATTCATAGCATTCTACTATCGAGAATGTCTCTGATAGAAAATAGGTATAAGTATCCCTTGGACCTGAGATCACTTAAGTGATTTACAAGCAACTCACTGTGCTTTAGTACTGAACTAACTGAATTTTTAATTTAGCAATGAAAGGCTTCTAGGTATAGTCAAGTGCTTGCAAAGTCGGAGTGTGATCAAGATAGAATTGATCACTCTAAGAGTTGGAGAAGAATGTATCATTGTATTTCAATATAGCAAAACCATGGCCAGGATAATCCATCATATGGATTTGGTATTTTGAAATACAATGTGGACAACCTGATCAGAGTTGATAGTTAAACTCTGATGTGTACTACAAGCATTGTGGTTAAGGAGATGAATTATATGGAAACTATATTCGCGTGGGTTCTAAGGATGGTGTTCTACACCTTCGACCTATCCGATCGATCGGATATCATTGCTAGATAGTCACTTTGATTGGTACCAAAATTTATTTTTATACTATCATCTTAGATTTGGACCTATGAGATCACACACATTAGAGCTTATGATCTGATCGGATGGTTGATCAATGATTAAGAATCGTTCTAGGTTTAAACAATCAATACGATTGATGTTTAACCAAGTGCAAGTGTTGTAGGAGGATTGATTAGCAATTAAACTGCTAATTAGCTTAATTTGATTAAGACAATAGGTTGAGATTAAGTTTAATTAAATATGATTTAATTAGATTTTGTTTGGGCTTGATTGGATCAAGTTCAATTGGTTTATTGGATAAGCCAAGTGCAAAGAAGAACTAATCCTAATCTAACTAGGACTCGGATTAACCTAATTTTTTAATTTAATTAGAAAATAAATTAGAATTAAATCTAATTTAATCTAATTTAATTATGTTCTTAAATGGGTTAGGGTCTTATTTAATTAGGTTGGTTTAATCATGATTTTATTTGCTTAAAAGATCTTGTTTGACCAAGTCAAAATAGGAGTCCTAGTCTGACTAGGACTCCCTATCTCCTTGCGCCACCTTGGTCCCAATGCCCCCATACCTACTTTTTAGGTATTTTTGATGGAAAATCTCTTTCTTCTTGATTTCCACACCCCCCTCTTTCCCTCCAAGTCATATTTGGAAGTTAGGTGGAAGACCAAGTCAAAGGAGGAATTGGTTTTGCTTAGGATTCTATGTGATAGAATCCTTATTGACCAAAACACCTTCCCTTGAGTACCGCCCCCTCTTTTAATTAATTCTTCTCTTATTCTATAAAAATAATATCCTTTTTTGTGCACTCTCTCTTGCTGGTCCATGCCAAAAATTATGGAGGTGGTGCACAAGAGTTGAGCGCCCCAACAACTTCCCATGTTTGGATATTCTTAGTCTGGAAATTTGACCTAACTTGGACTCTTCTTTTTCTATATTTATTAGATGAATTATATTATGACATTTTCATGAAATATAGAGCTTTGTGATAGATTTAGGGTGTGTAGAAATTAGAGGAAGAGGAGCCTTGGGCATGGGGATTCCATGGGCACCAAACTATGTGTCTAGGTGAGAGAAAAGAGAAGAAGAAGAGGGTCTTCTTCTAGGGCTGTTTTATTTTCAATCTCTCCTCCTTTATTTTAAGTTTTTATGAGAGAGTATTAGATTAACAAACTCTCATCTTTCTTCTCATATTTTGGAGAGTTCAAATTTTAAAAAAGAGAGCATCGAATCAACCATCGAAGAAGAATCAGCACAGTACTAGCATGCTGTGCTGATTTCCTGCATCAGACTTTAGATCAGAGATTATAGGCTCATGTGGTCAACTCCTAGAGGCCGAACATGTGTGCAGCTCGTGACTTCATCCTCAAGCTTGGATCAGTAAGTTAGAACATCTAAACTTGCTCAGGTAATAGATCTAATCTATAAACTTCATACCTACATTTGATGTAGTGTAGATCTAGATTGATTTGATCAACCTTTTTTTTTCTTATTTGATTTTAATTTTTGATTTAATATCATACCTTAATTATATAATAGATCTGAGATCTAGGTATTTACATAGTTATTTAAATAAATTTTAGATTTATTTAAGTCTTTCACTGTAAGATCTTGAAAAAGTTTCAAGATCTACCTATGAAATCCTAGATCTGGTTCGTTCAATTGGTATCAGAGCAAGATTCTTATTGCATGATTTTTATGCATGTCTAGATTATTTTTTAGATTAGATCTAATTTATAATCTTATTATTAAATTTAAAATTAAAAAAAATTAAATATTTTAGATTGTACGGACTGCCACAGGGTTGTCCTACTTTAAGGTTTATCCCTTATAATGAATAGGTTATCCTAGTACGTGTTGATCTAAAATATTGATCATAAAATTTTAGATTAGATCTAAGAGATTTTATGATCAGATTAAAAATATTATAATCTGATTTCAATCTTCATAAATGTGTTAGATTTGATCTAGGAAGATTTATGATTGATTATTATTGAAACTATTTCAATTATATGAAACTATTTAGATTAGATCTAAAGTATTTTTATGTTTATTTTACTTGCATATTGATTATGAATCAAACATATAACTTGATTGATAGAACTATGTTGTAAAAATATTTTATAAATATGAAAATCATTTTTGAAAAGTCGAACCCCAACCCTCAGCCCAAAACTTAATTAAGAATTAAGAAGTTGATTGATTAGGATCTAGGATTGTGAATTGAAGAGAGAATCCTCGAAGTCAATAATTATGAATCACATCCAACCTATGAGTCTTGTCTTTTTGGTAAAATGACCAAGTCATCTTTCACTAAAAAAGATAAGAGAGCCAATGAGCTCTTAGGTCTAATACATATTGATATATGTGGACCAATGAGCATAAGTGCCAAAGGTGGATATGTCTACTTTATCACTTTCATAGATGATCTATCCAGATATGGATATGTCTATCTGATGAAATATAAGTCAGATTTTTTTGAAATGTTCAAACGATTTCAAAGTAAAGTAGAAAAATAAATGAAAAAGAGTATTAAAACTCTTCGGTCTGACTGAGGAGGAAAAAACTTTTCTGATGAGTTTCTAACATATCTAGGAGAGAATAAAATTCTCTCCCAATGGACTCCTCTTGGAGCATCATAATATAATGGTGTGTCTGAAAGAAGCAATCAAACTTTGTTAGACATGATCCGATCCATGACGGAATTTACTAGCTTGCCGATATCCTTCTGGGGATATGCACTCGAATCGACTTGTTATCTATTAAATAGGGTTCCAAGTAAGTCTGTAGTTAAAACCCCATATGAGATATGGACAGGATGTAAATCAATACTTTCACACCTTATGGTTTGGGGGTGCCCGCATGATGTCCAACGGTTAGTTACAGACAAACTTAGACCTAGGTCTGATAAGTATGCATTCATAGGATACCCAAAAGAGATCAAAGGATACTATTTCTACCATATTGATGAAGAAAAGGTGTTCGTCAGTCTTAGGGCAATCTTTTTGGAAAATAAGTTTCTTGATGAAGAAACTGTTGCCTCTAAGGTTGAACTTGATGAAGTTCAATAGGTACAAAGTCTGATACAGAATGTTGAACCTAAGTCAAATTTGATTAGATCAGATCCGAAGCTTAGTGAACGCACACCATTAAGGCGATTTGATAGAGTATCCCACCATCTAGATAGATACTATGGATTCTTGGTTCAGGATGGTGATCCCATCTAACTCGATGAGAACGATGAGGATCTGATCACTTATATGGATGCAATGCAAAGACCCGACTCTAAGAAATGGCTAGAAGCCATGAGATCCAAAATGGATTCCATAAAAATTAATGATGTATGGACATTAGTTGACCCACCTGAAGGGGTTAAATCCATTGGATGTAAATGGATCATCAAAAGGAAGAGGGACATAGACGAAAAGGTGAAGACCTATAAAGCCCATCTGGTTGTCAAGAGATATTGTCAACGTTATGGTATTAACTATGACGAGATGTTCTCTTCTGTGGCAATGATCAAGTCCATTCAGATCATGCTGTCATTGCTATCCATCTAGACTATGAGATCTGGTAGATGGATGTGAAGGCGGCTTTTCTAAATGGAGAGCTGAATGAAGAGGTGTATATGATATAACCTGAAGGGCTCACATCCATAGATGAGTCCAAGATGTGCAAGCTTTAGAGATCCATTTATGGATTGAAGCAGGCATCTCGGAGTTGGAATATGCATTTTGATAAAGTGATCAAAACGTATGGCTTCATTAAGAATGAAAAAGAACCCTACATTTATAAATGGTCAAATGGTCCAGTAGTGGTATTTCTTATTTTGTACGTGGACAATATTCTCTTAATCGGAAATGACATCCCCATACTGTAAGGAATAAAAGTCTGGTTGTCATCACAGTTCTCCATGAAGGACTTGGGTGAACCATCCTACATCTTAGGGTTGAAGATCTATAGGAATAGATCTAAAAGGATGCTTGGTATATCCCAATCCACGTACATAGAAATTATGCTGAAGAGGTTCAACATGGAGAATTCCAAAAAGGGCTATCTTCTGATAGGCCAAGAAATTTTTCTCTCTAAAAAAGATTGTCCGACAACTCCTGAAGAGAGAGAGCATATGAGTAAAATTTCATATGCTTCGGTATTGGGGTCTATTATGTATGCAATGACATGTACGAGACCAAACGTGACATACTCATTAGGAGTAGTGAGTAGATACCAGTCTAACCCTGGAGAAAATCACTAGAAGGTGGTTAAAACCATCCTTAAGTATTTGAAAAATACTAAGGATCAATGGTTGGTTTATGGTGAGTCAAATCTAAAGCTTATGGGGTTTACAAACTTCAGCTTTCAATCCGATCATGATGACAGTAAAAGTATGTCAAGGTATATCTTTACTCTAAATGATGGAGCCATCTACTGGAAAAGTTCCAAGCAGCATATAGTGGCTGACTCTATTTGCGAAATAGAGTACATGGCAGCATCAGATACAGCAAAGAAAGCTGTGTGGTTGAGGAAGTTCATCACCGAGCTTGAAGTAGCATCCTCCATTGATGGTCCAGTCCTATTCTACTACGACAGCACTAGCACCATACCTCAAGCAAAGGAACCGAAGGCACACCAGCGAACAAAGCACATTTTGTATCACTTCCATTTGGTTTGTGAGATCGTGGATCGTGGTGACGTCGATGTTCAAAAGATCGATGGAAAGGAGAACCTAGCCGACCCCTTCACTAAAGCCCTGGCAATCAAGGAGTTTGACAACCATAAGTCGAAGATGGATTTTAGATACTGTGCTGAGTGGCTTTAGGATAAGTGGGCGTTCTTGAAAATTATGTTCCAAAGTCAATCATTAGTCTATTGATGGTTGAGATATTATAATTAATTTATTAATTAATAAAAATATTTTAGCATCCTTTTCATCATAAGTTTACATCTTCTAATGAACTCTATTATTATGATGAAGCCCTTAGGACTATTTAGCTTTGATAAAGAGAGAATTTATCGATTAGTCCTTAAATTTATTCACGATCAAATGATAGGCTATTAATTACGACAACAGCGTCTATCGAACATAGGTTGCTATATGCTATATAGGTTGGTTGTCCTCTAAACCAAGATATGTAGAGACACTGGTATGGCATACAGGTGAGATGTATGGGTACATCGTCATTGAACGTGACCAACCCAAGAGTATTCTACTATCAAAAATGTCTCTGATGGGATATAGGTATAAGTATCCCTTAGATCTAAGATCACTTCAATGACTTGCAAGCAACTCACTGTGCTTTGATTCGGACTAATAAAATTTCTAGTTCAGCAATGGAAGGCTTTTAGGTACAGTCAAGTACTTGCAAAATCAGTGTGTGATCGGAGACCACTCCAAGTGATAATGTATCATCGTATATATAGCAAAACCTTGGCCAGGATAATCCATCAGATGGATTTGATATTTTAAAATATAATTTGGATAACCTGATTAGAGTTGACGGTTGAACTCTAATGTGTCCTACGAGCATTATGGTTAAGGGGATAAATTATACGAAAACTATATCCACATGGGTTCTAAGGATGGTGTTCTACATCTTTGACCTATCCGGCTGTCGGGTATCATTGCTTGATGGTCACTTTGATTGGTATAGAAATATATTTTTATGCTATCGACTTAGGTTTGGATCTATAAGGTCATACACATTAGAGCTTACAATCTAATCGAATGGTTGATCTACAATTAAGAATTATTCTAGGGTTAAACAATCAATACGATTAGTGTTTAACCTAGTGCAAGTATTGCAGGAGGATCGGTTAGCATTTGGATTGCTAATTGGCTTAATTTGATTAAGCCAATAGGTTGAGATTAAGTCTAATTAAATATGATTTAATTAGATTTGGTTTGGACTTGATTGGATCAAGTTCAATTGATTTATTGGATAAGCCAAGTGCAAGGAAGAACTAGTCCTAGTCTAACTAGGAACTCGGATTAACCCAATTTTTTAATTTGATTAAAAAATAAATTAAAATTAAATATAATTTAATTAAGTTCTTAAATGGGTTAGGGTCTTATTTAATTGGATTGATTTTATTAGATATATGTGCCCTAGAAGCTAGAATTGGCTGACACTTTGTAATACACTTCTAGGGGCAAAATTGTAATTTTGACTATAATCAATAAAATAGGTTATTTCCTATCACATATGTGTATTTAGTGTCTGTGATACATCCTTTGAGTTAATGGTAATAATAATTCATATTTTCAAGAGTTGAAAATTTAAGACATAAATAATCATTATTAACTCATAAAATGCTCCGATCATCATGAGGATGGTGATTGATCCAAAAGATTGGTATACAATCACTTCTCTTTAGTAGATGAGTTTTGAATCTACGGTGTAGAGACATCGGAGCGAGAGTATAGATACTCGTTAGAGAATGAGGGCGCTAAGCGTGGCCACCTCGAGTAGTCATTAGAAAATTTACCTTCTCATCAATGACTGACTCGATGCTGCAGTGGTGTGTCTAGTTCTTTGACCTGAGGTGTATCGATAGTTCACCTTGAGGGTATTGTAGTTTGACTATACTATAACTCGATCTCCTAGCCATTCAAAATTCTGAGGTCTATGTTGGCTATAGCATGTTCATTGTAGGAACTGGATTGCATCAAGATGGAATCTATCTACCTCGGTGGTAGAGGAGCAGCCCTATGATGATCATGAGAATCAAGTCCAGAAGCCCATGGCCATGGCAAAGTGAAATAATAAAAAGAGTTTCTATTTAGATTTTCACATCGGACTTGAATCTAATGATTACATCATATGATAGAAACTAGGGTTTGACGAGTTCACCTTAACCCTAATCTGATCGGGCTCAAGATAGAAGAACTTAATCACACAGGTAGCTACACCAAGAGGTTCGTATTCAGCTCTAATGGGTTGCCACCATATACTGCTAGGTGTCACTGATGGATTTTGGGAATAATTAGAATGATTTAGATGATCAATCATTCTAGCTGTTCGAATTAGAAGAGTTCTGATCCATCGAAAGGAGTTTCGATGATGTCGATGATAAATATCATGACATATCCCATTACTATATAGAACTAAACCTAATTGAGTCACACAAACAAGGGTTTGAATATGGTGATCATCAATTGAACTGATCTAGTTCAATTGATCTAAATGAGATTCAATTAGGTTCAAGGAAATCGTGCTAGCACTCGATTAAACCTAACATTCTTCTTTTACTATTATAAATAGTTGTCCTAACTGAGCCAAAGGAGTTTGTGCTCGATCAGAGGCCTTCACTTGGTCTGACTAGAGCCTATCCAGGTTAGAAAAGGGTTGTTTTATTTTGTAAGACAATACCTAGCAATTTTGGTCACCTACCATTTTTCGTCCTTTGACTTTGGTCAAAAGTTGATCTTTGACTAGTCAAATGTTGACCATTGATACTTTGACTTCTATCTACATGTCACACACCTATTGGAGAGCTGGTGGGGCTTGTCCCCTTACTAGAAACTAGCAAGGAGGAGGGCGTACGCCACCCTTGAGGCACTTAGGAGTCCCTGTTGGATAGGGATGCCATCTCCTTATTGGATTCTGATTAGACTCCTCCTAAGAACCAACTTTGACTAGTCCTAGGTGCCATCTAAGGATGTATCTAAGGGACTCTATTCTCACCAATCAGATTTAGATCTGATTTCACAAAGGGTTGTGATTGATTGGGATGAAGAGGAGTTGGATCACGCGTAGTCTATAAATAAGACCCTGCGCCCAACTCAAAGCATTGGAACAATTCTCTATGCCCCAAGGCTGCCTCTCTCTTTCTCCTCCATGCCAAGTTCATATTCTCCCTTTCCTCTCCATGCCCAAAGAAGTTTGGGATCTAAGTTGGTGCAATCTAGGTGAGAGAAAGGCGACAGAAAGCTAGAAGGTTACGCTGCTGCAAAGAACAACTGCTGATCTTCGAAAGCTATTTTGAAGATCCTCCAAATCAGATTCAGATCTAGTTTTTGGAGACATGATAGAGAAGAAGAGGATCTCTAGATCCAGTCTTAGTGGATACTGGTAGAGGCTAGGCACTTGTGTGGCTAGATCCAGAACCTTCCGCTGCTTACAGGATCATCAACGGATAATAGGATTATCCTACATCATGGTAAATTAAATCTAATTTAATTTATCTATATTTTATTTTAATTATTAGAATAATAAAAATTAAATCTAAAATATCTTAGATCTAATTTAGATTAAAGAAAAATTTTTTTATAATATATCTCTTGATCCGATCAGATCTAAACGAACTTGGTCTGGGAAATTAGGATTTTTCTTCAGCTGGTATCAGAGCCAGGGTTCTAAAGTGTTTAGATCTAATTTTAAATTTACTTTAATCAAAAAATAAGTGATTTTAGATGTCACATGAGATGTAATCAGATCTGAAATTAGAAAAATTAAAATTAAATGATTTGGATCTAAGATTAGAAAATATGCATGACTAGTTCTAAAATAGAATAATTTTATAGAATAGTCTTGCATTTTTATAATTTAATTTAATTAAATCATATTTTAAATCTATTTATTTACTATTTTTTGATATTATAATTATTATAATAGCATCTAAAAAATAGTAAAAAAAATTATTTAATTTTAACATCATATGAGATATGATTAATGCATGTCTAGACTAGTTGTAGAATAGTTCTACATAGTTATCTAGATTAGAGTTTATTTTGATAAGATCAAATTTAAAATTAATAATTTTTTAAATTATTATGATGATAATTTAGATCTAAAAATATGCATGACTCGATACATGAGATGTATGCAAAATATGCCATGATTAGATCTAATTTGTATATGGATATATGATAGATCTAAAACTTTTTGTAGTATTTAATGTTCCTAATTAAGGCGTTCCTCTTGGCCGTCCAGCTATAAGAATGAAGAAGGGTTTAAAGGCCCTCTCCTTCGATCCGATGGGGTGTTCTTATGACTTGTAGGGGTGCTGCACAAGTTCGTCCTTAAATAGAATCTAAAACTTACTTTCTGCAAATCCCTAGATCTTGAAAACCCTAGAATTTATTTGCATATTTTTTTATGGATCCTACTTAATTAAAGAATTAAGATTATGGAATATAAAATAGGTCTTAAAATTAAAAATTTTAGATCTAAGACATATTCATAATACTGGGTTCGGGCTTGGATAGCTCAATTAGGTCTAAGTGGTTGATCAAACTGAATCAAGAGTTGGTTAGATGGGATCAACAATGCTTAAATTGACTAGCCTAATTAGATTAAGTCTGCATCAAGATCGAGTCACGATCAAGCAAGACCTAATTAGGCTCAGAGGTTAGAGTCTAGATTATAGGCTAACCCAATTGGTTCTGGCTCAATAATTTGGTGTCTAAGGTAAGTTTGGTAGATACGACCGACTGATTTTTACTTGGGAGCTACTCGACCTGAATGCATTCTTGTACGAGTTAATGGCATATCCCTTCCACCGGTCTCACTTACCTGGCTATATCTGTTGACCCAGTTCTGATTTGAGGTGGTCAATAATCACAAGTAACCCATGCCACTAGGTATTCATTAATTGTTATGACATGATGAAGTCTAGTATTAATAGAATCTGAATCAAATTCTCCATAAGAAAAAGATTAAGTCTGAGGTCTTCCACCATTATAGATGTATGGGCCCTTCCCGAGGTTGATTGTTCTCGACTGGATACAGTGGCTCAGTTGCACTGGGAAGATGCAACCATGTCTATTAGGCATTGGATGCTTCGGGCTGGAGGATGAGTTGGGCTCAATATTTCGGATATGGTGAGAGACTCAATTAGGAATCCAATCTATGCAATGATGGTCTGACTTAACTAAGGAGTGGATCAATATTTCAGATATGGATGAGATTCATGAATTAGAGACCAAGTTTGGGTGCACCATGATTAGAGAATCATTGAACAAGAGTTGTTCACTCATTGGCTAACCCATCACCAATAACTGTTAGGTGAAGTGATGAATTAGTTGGTGAGACCGCACTACCCACTAGAAATCATTAATCGTAGATATTTTTGCATCTCTACAGAGGAAGTGTAGGGATTCGAGAAAATAGTGGGAGCTAATTTGTTTAAAAATAAAATCTCTAAATAGATTGGTCAAGTCATAATTATAGTATTTAACTAGAATCTTTGACTCTCTACAGAAAAATGTCTGCATCCAACCCATTAGCATGCATCCTGGACACACATAGACTGACCGAACCTAATTATAAAGATTGGCTTAAGAACTACAAAATCGTTTTGGGTTCCGAGAAGTTAACCCATGTATTGGACCAGGACCCTTCCACCTTACCAACTAGTCCATCCGCTGAACAAAGAGCATCTATGGAAAAATGGATAGATGAAGATAATAAGGCTAGATATTACATGTTAGGCTCGATGTCTGATGAGCTCCAATGCCAACATCAAGATATCAGGACTGCTCGCCAAATGTTGGCTCACCTGTAAGAGATGTTTGGAACAGTGTCGCGCAGCCAAGTATCAAGTCATGAAATGACTTTTTAAGCCTAAGATGAATGATGGGCAGTCAGTCCAAGATCACTGTCTGATGATGATCAAGGACTTGGAAGAGCTTGAGAAGCTTGGTGTGAAGTTAGACTTGGATCTACAGAATGATGTTATTCTGCAATCCTTGACTGATGCATATGGGCAATTCATCATGAATTACCACATGCATAAACTTTAAAATTCCTTGGCCGAATTAATGAACATGCTGGTCACCACTGAGCTTTCTATGAAAGGTTCTAAAGGCTCAATTCCTGCTATGGAATGGACTTCTTCTAAAAGAAAGTCTTCTGGAAAGAAAAAGAAGTCTACGAAAAAGTAGAAGGTGGAAGGAGAAAAGAAAAAGAAGGCAGAGTCGAAGAAGAAGGTCACTGTTAAAGGAAAGTGTTTCCATTACGAAAGCGATGACCACTGGAAGTGGAACTGCCCTACTTACCTGGCCACCCTGAAGAACAAGAAGGAAGCTCTTTCTGGAGGTATGCTCGTTATTGAGTCTAACCTTACGATTTTTTCTACATCTAGTTGGGTGCTTGACTCTAGTTTTAGTACTCATCTGTGCACTTCCATGCAGGGTCTTGAGGATAGTAGAAGGCTGAGGGATGGAGATATGATCCTACACATCAAAAATAAAGCAAGAGTTGCTACAGTGGTGGTGGAAACAAACCCTCTTTGATTACCATCTAGTTTAAACTTAGTTTTGAAAGACTATTATTATGTGCCTGCAACTAGCAAAAATTTGATTTCTATTTCATGCTTAGCACTAGAAGGCTATGTGATTACATTCTTTAAGGATCATTGTAACATTCTTTATGAAAGAAATAAAATTGCAAATGGTTTCCTTATTAACGATCTTTATCAGCTATATATTGATGTGTCTGTTCTAACTACCGAGCAAAACATGAATGCCAAACAACCTAGGGATAGTCCAAACGATAGGTATCTATAAGCAACCTAAGATTAGGTCATACAGGAAGAAGATAGGATAAAAATTATGAGAAAAAATAGGCCTATGAGTCCATTGACTTTCGAGTCATATCAACTTATGAATCTTTTGCTTCAAAGCAAAATGACTAAACTCCTTTTGTAGGACACGGGGAAAGGGCGACAGATCTCCTTGCCCTAGTACATACTGATGTGTGCGGCCCATTTGATGTACCGGTTAGAGGAAATTTTATCTACTTCATTACCTTTACCGATGATCTGTCTAGGTATGGATATGTGATCTTATAGACACAAGTCTGAAACTTTTGAAAGTTCAAGAAATTCAGACATGAAGTAGAAAAACAAACTAAAAACCCATTAAGGTTCTTCGATCAGATCGAGGAGGTGAATACCTTAGTCGAAAATTCCTAGACTATCTCAAGAAAAATGGCATAGTCTCTCAATGGACTCCACCAGGAACACCTCAACTCAATGGGATTTCAGAACGTAGAAAACGGACCCTATTAGATATGGTCCAATCCATGATGAGCTTCACAGACCTTCCTGATTTTTTTGGGACACTCATTGTTAGCTTCAATTTATTTACTGAATAGGGTTCCCTCTAAAACCGTTCTTACTACACCGTATGAGATATGACATGGTAAGAAACCAAGTCTGAGTCATCTAAGAATTTGGGGTTGTCCGACTCATGTCAAAAGACAAAAAGCAGATAAGTTAGAGTTTAGGTCCTTCAGAGCTCGATTCATAGAATATCCTAAAGAGTCATTAGGATACTATTTCTACATTCCAGAAGACTACAATGTGATTGTGAGTCGACATACCATCTTTCTTGAAAAATAGTTTATTCAAGATAGCGGCATTGGAAAGCCGATTAAGCTTGATGAGAAAGTCTCACAAGTACAATGAGCTAAGGACCAATTGGAACCAAATAAGGTTGAGCCAATAAGAACACTACCTCCTCTATTAGATATATGTGCCCTAGAAGCCAGAATTGACTGACACTTGTAATACACTTCTAAGGAAAAATTATAAATTTGAATATAATAAATAAAATAAATTATTTTCTATCACATATGTGTATTTAATGTCTATGATACATCCTTCGAGTTAATGGTAATGATAAATCATATTTTCAAGAGTTGAAAATTTAAGATATGAATAATCATTATTAACTCATAAAATGCTCCCGACCATAGGATCATCACGAGGATGGTGATTGATCCGAAAAGTTGGTGTACAATCGCTTCTTTTTAATAGATGAGTCTTAAGTCCATGGTGTAGGGAGACATCGGTGCGAGAGTACAGATACTAGTTAGGGAATGAGGGCACTGAGCGTGGACCACCTCGAGTAGTCATTAGAAAGTCTACCTTCTCGTCAATGACTACTCGATGCTGTAGTGGTGTGTCTGGTTCTTTGATCTGAGGTGCATCATGCAGTTCACCTTGAGGGTGTTATAGTTTGACTAATTCATTACTCTGTCTCCTCAGCCACATGAATCCTGAGGTTTGTTGGCTATGACATGTTCATTTATAGGAACTGAATTGCATCAAGATGAATCTATCTACCTCGATGGTAGAGGAGCAGCCCTATGATAATCATGAGAATCAAGTCAGAAGCCCATGGCCATGGAGATGAAATAATAGAAAAGAGTTCTAATTTGGTTTCACATTGGACTTGAATCGAATGATTACATCATATGATAGAAACTAGGGTTTTGACGAGTTTACCTAACCCTAATTTGATCGGGGCTCAAGATAGAAGAAGTAATCACACAGGTAGCTACACCAAGAGGTTCAATTCAAGCTCTGATGGGTTTTCACCATATACTGCTAGGTGTATTGGTGGATTTGGGAGAATTAGAATAATTAGATGATCATCATCTAGCTGTTCGAATCAGAAGAGTTTGATCCATCGAAGAAGTTTTCGATGATGTCGATGATAAAGATCATGACATATCCCATTACAATAGAACTAAACCTAACTGAGTCCACAAAATAAGGGTTGAATCTGGTGATCATCAATTGAACTATCTAGTTCAATTGATCTAAATGAGATTCAATTTGGTTCAAGGAAACCGTGCTAGCACTCGATTGAACCTAACGTTCTTCTTCTACTATCATAAATAGTTATCCTGACTGAGTTAAAGGAGTTTGTGCTCATTCAGAGGCCTTCACCTAATCTAACTAGAGTCTGTCATGATCAGAAAAGGGTGTCTTATTTTGTAAGACAATACCTACCATTTTTGGTCACCTGCCATTCTTATCCTTTGACTTTGTCAAAAGTGACCTTTGATTGGTCAAATTTGACATTGATACTTTGACTTCTGTCCACATGTCATACACCTATTGGAGAGTTTAGTGGGGGCCTGTCTGTCTCCAGAACCTGGCAAGAGGAGGGCGCAATGCCACCCCTTGGCAGTGTGCCTAAGCTGGAGGCGCCCAGGAGTCCCTGTTGGATAGGGAATCCATCTCCTTTTTTGGATT